>PQWD01004005.1:0-182007 GCA_019425675.1 Leucinodes orbonalis | reverse complement strand
CTTTAGAATTCTGGTGAACCGGTCTTGTATATCGAAAAAAAAAACAACATACATTTTATATGTTCTGACTCAAACAATCAGTAAAATATTCCAGGCTTTAGCAGTTTCGACAGATTATTGTAATCTCAAAGTTTGTTTACTTAGAATCGTCCGTAAACGAAGACTATGTCGATAAATGTTTAAAATCTTTTTGCTTATATTTATTTATTTATTCATATTCTTATTTCCTGTATTTACATGATGTCAGTGGCTCTATTTTTTTTGGTTCAAAAGGTCCACTAGTAGTTTGTAGCTGTTGAGATCTTATATTAAACGCTGGATGGTTCCATATCTTTTTTAAATACAAAAATGGGTCAAATTGTCAATAAAGACATAGTTCGCGAATTGTTTAAAATTTTGTTGCAATAGGATTAGATATTGTTCAAAGTTTTCAAAAAATTCATTCCACGCTTTACATCCCGAAACGATCCCGAGACGAATAAGAGGAACGTACATATTTCTATGGTATTATAATGAGGTGAAGTAAAAATTGTTACATCTTAAATAATGAACTCATATTTTTATAGAAGCTTTGCATTTAGCCTCCACCGTCGAGGTCAGCTTTGCTAATCTTCAAAAACGAGTTTCTGAAACAATAATTCCCTGCGCCATTCGCGTTAAGCCTTCCTATTTCGAGGGCTTAGTGTTGCATATTTTTATGATGATAGCCTCTGAACGTCTTATTATATTTGTCAACACAGCTATTTTTTAATTAATAATGCAAGACTAATGTCTTTAAGTTATGATGATGCCGTACGTATAAAGTCAAGTTTAAATAAGTATAATATACAATAAAAAGAACTACAAAATTGGTTTTTTATCAGTGTTAGGATACTATTTTTATTATGATGAATTAAAATCTTTTTGAGGATGCCACAGGATTGATTAGCGAACAAAACATGCGGATCAAAGCATTTCAACCATTTGTTCCGGACCCACTGTAGGACACAGGTCTTTAAGCACAGCAGTGCTATAAAGACGTTGGGCCGTAACCTAAATTTAAGGACCAATGGATTACGAATGTAGAAAAAATATGTAAATATTTATTATCATTTAAAATTAACGAAATATATAACTAATTACAAATCTATATGTAATTTCAATATATATTTTGTGTTACACTCGCCTGACTTACCCATAATAATATACGCTGCGGCAGGTTATACAGAAGACCAGAGAGTATAATCGGCCATTATGCTTGGCGTTGGTGGACTATGAGAAAGCCTTTGATTCGATCGAGACTTGGGCTGTGCTTCAGGCCCTCCAACGGTGCCATATTGACTTTCGCTATATCGAAGTATTGAGATGTCTGTACAAGAGCGCTACTATGTCAGTCCGTGTACATGAAGAGCTTACACAACCTATCCAATTGCACCGAGGAGTGAGACAGGGAGACGTTATATCTCCGAAACTGTTCACAGTTGCGTTGGAAGATATGTTTAAGCTGCTCGATTGGAAAGGACTTGGCATCAACGTCAATGGCGAGTACATCACTCATCTTCGATTTGCCGATGATATAGTAATCATGGCAGAATCCATGGAGGATTTAAGCACTATGCTCGAAACCCTAGACAGAGCTTCTCAACAGGTGGGTCTTAAAATGAACATGGACAAGACGAAAGTCATGTCTAATGCCCATGTCGTACCTATACCGATATCAGTTGGAAGTTCTGTCCTCGAAGTTGTTGACGAATATGTGTACCTGGGACAGGTAGTCCAAATGGGTAGGTCCAACTTCGAGAAGGAGGTTTCTCGTCGAATCCAATTAGGATGGGCAGCGTTCGGGAAGTTAAGGCAGATCTTTTCGTCCAAAATACCTCAGTGTCTCAAGACGAAGGTCTTTGACCAGTGTGTGTTGCCAGTTATGACATACGGAAGCGAAACGTGGTCGCTCACTAAGGGCCTCTTGAATAGACTCAAGGTTGCTCAGCGTGCTATGGAGAGGGCTATGTTAGGTGTCTCCCTACGCGATAAAATCCGAAACGATGATATCCGTAGGAGAACTAGGGTGACCGACATAGCCCAGAGGATTAGCAAGTTGAAGTGGCAGTAGGCAGGGCACATAGAACCGATGGCCGATGGGCGGAAAGGTTCTCGAGTGGCGTCCACGTAACGGAAAGCGAAGCGTAGGCCGACCCCAACCAGATGGACGGATGATCTGGTTAAGGTGGCGAGCAGATGGATGTCAACTGCAAGGGATCGGTCCGCGTGGAAATCATTAGGGGAGGCCTTGTTCAGCAGTGGACATAATAGGCTGTAATGATGATGATGATTTAATACCTACTCATAGTTCTAGAAGGTAATTTTATTTCATTTCCAAACGAAAGTCTCTTAGAAATTCTTACAACTTTACTGCTTGTAAATTCAACTTACAGGCCAAAGTTTAACACATCTTTAAGTTTCAATAGCCCTTAATTACAAATATTTTAAAAAGTTTTATTATTAAAAAAACCAATTGTTAGTAATAAAATATGTAAGATATGATATAAGTGATGGTAAATAAAGATTTTTTTTATTCTCTGAATATGTACGCGTCATTAATTATATAATCAAAGGTTGAGGTATGAGTGTGAATGGTTCTTACTTCATATTTAAACAATTGAATGGATTTTGAGAAACTGTACAGAATATAGTTTACATGTCAGAATAAGAAATATGCCAAATAGCTGCGGTCGGCTAATGAGATAATACATTGACATCAACTATCATCATTAGAATCCAGTGCTAGACTAGGCTTTTCAAGGCATAGAGATTTAGAATTACCAAGTCGATATTGTAAATTGCCACATACAGCCACTGGTCTAGTGTTTGTGCGCAAGATCCATGTTAGTAGCTAAGGCAGGCACGGTAGGTTATTTTTTTTAATGTTATATAGTGTACATGACGATCACCTGATGGCAAGGGATCGCTCCATCATGGCAGAGTCGCATTGAAGGAAAAATAACGTCTGATAGACGCTTATTATTCTCCATCAATCCTCACTGCGCTCGTCACCCGAGACAACAGAGGTTAGTCTCTCATACCCGGTAATTTTACTAGTCACAGTGCCCTCATCCCAAAACATAAAGGTGCATAGCACTCCTATTTCACGGGACGATATCTGGCACTGTGGTGGTACCTACCTCGACGACTCAGTATCGAGTCTGCCATCTAGTAAACTAAAGCCCCGTAAATTGGAGACTGCGAGTCCCTGCGGCATCCTAAGAACATTTCCCCCATGTTTTTTTTGTGTTTGTAATCTTACTAGTATCTATGTTAATATATTCGTTGACTCTACAAAGATTACGTCTGAAATAATTATTTATGTGGTAAATCGAAAACTTAAACTAAATAGATGTTAGAAAGCCAACGACAATCCTTAACATTCTCGACTCGTTTAACCTTTGGCCCGCTATTCTATGCGCCTGTTGTTTCGACGCGGCAAAACGTTTCGGGACTGCATCCCGTCTAAATTCCCTCGGGCTACAAATGGCCGTGCCGAGCGAGTCAAACATGAATTCAGTCGATTTTAGACCACCTCATTGTCTGGTCAAATGGCAATCGCTTCTACGAGTTTAAGAAGATAAAGTGTAGTAACATAGATTAGTGTTAGAGAAATTTGTTCTAACAAAGATTTAATAGGTAAATGTAAAAAAGGAAAGAAACAAAATAAAATATTTCGTGCCAATCAAATACAAACGTTTCCGTAAACATGCCCTCTGTTAATGAAAATGTAAGTACCTACAGGTGGCGGTGTTATTTACCGTTAGGTAAGATGTGGGTCCGTTTGCCCTCTATTTCTCAAAAAAAAATACACACGATAAAACACAAAGAAAAGGTATACACTATCTCAAAAAATGTGCCACGATGATGAAGACACCATTATAAAGCTGAGTGGCAACCAATTTGGTTCACAATAATGTGAATATGCTAACATACCATAATCATAACATAAAATAAGATTTTTATGTAAATGTTTTCCATGTATTTCTTTTTGTATTATGTTTAAAATATGTGTCCCAAATAAAAGTGTTTTCTTTCTTTCATTACGCTGGTTATTCCTAAGGTCTAATAGCTGCACGCTGTTTATACAAACATCTTTAGATATATCAATGATTGAAAACTTAATGAAGGACTTAAGAAGCAATAAGATCCTAAAATTTTGATCCTACTTCATATTGAATAGTCTTTAATAGCTAGAATATTCACATAATTACGACTTAGGCAGTAAACGATATAAGTTTAGACAAAATGTTTTAGATAATTCTGTTCTCGATCCCAAAATTAGACCACAGTTACTGCTAAGTACATACCCAAGGGGTATGTACCCAAATCGATGTCGATCAGGGGGGTTACAATCAGTAGCAGTGCGTCCAGACAACCCGGAAAATCCCCAACATATTAAATGATTCCCACTTGTTCGCTCATTGTAAAAATGTATTTTTTTTGCGATGAGTGTCACTCACTTTGCCCTACTCATAAGCTCTTTGCAAACCACTGGTTACCACATCTCTTAAAACAGTATTACAATAATATTACTTCGCCTTTTCTGGAACAAAAACGCTGACGTATTAATAAAGTAACACTGTTTTAAGATATGGCGGTAACCTCCCAGGTGTTGTTGACCTGACTTGATTTATTGATTTTTCCCACCGCTTTCCATTTACTAGTTAAACTTTTGATAAATATAGCTCAATTCGGGCTGAAGTTAATACAGGCAATGTTATTTTGGTTTACCATGACCTAATATCTCCATGACACAAGTTACCTTACTATGTTCTCTCCACTTCGGGGTCGATATTGAAATGCAAGCGATATCATTTACTTACCACTAGATGATCTGGTACGTACATTATTAAAATAAATTTGTGACACAGCAAGAGTACCAAGAAACATTTCAGATTTATGCTGAATCAAAAATTTTTGTGAAATAATCGATTTTATTTGAACTTTGGTATATTCTATGCACATATTACCTATTGGGGTGTATTTTATTATTATTTTTGATTTAGATGATGTGAAACAAGGAAGTTATTTATTTTAATGTATTAATTGAGAACAAATGTTTGTTATTTTCAACGCCTTTTTGGAGAACAATTTCTTCAAAGCGTAAGTCTTGATTTCCGATTTTTCGGTGTTCGATTTCCGGACACGACGATTTAGAAACGATATAAAGCAAATCGTTTTAACACAGTATTTTTATTGATACTTTAATATAAATTCATTTTTCATCATAATTTATATAAAAAGTAATCTTACTCCGACCATTATCGTTTAGGTCTTATTCATAATTGAAGCATATAAGAACTATCAAAACGCTTCAATGTTGCGATGAATTGATAACCCCATTAATATTACAAACGCGGAAGTTTACAAAACGTACTGCTGAATGCCTTACTCTTTAGTGCAAAAAATACTAATCTGAAATATATAAAGAGAATAAATATACCACGGCACTACAGATAACTTAGGAGTTGTGTTCTACCTACCGATGCGAGTGCTGATTATGAGATTCCACGCTCTTAAGATGCAAGCCACGGGTCGTGTGAAGAGAGCAGACTCATCCCCTAATCTTTAGCTATAGCCAAAGAGCTGTACACTTTTAAGAAAATGTGTTCATTATGATGACTAATATTATAATTACAGCCTAAAACGTCTACTGCTGAACGAAGGCATCCCTTGCAGATTGACATCCATCTGCTACCCGCCACCTTATCTAGGTTACTTTACCTATATTAATTTAGACAAAACAATGGCAACGTACAGAAATTAAGTAACACTTTCTAAAACAAAAAAAATGATACGGTTTGTTTTAAGTTATAGTATAATTAAATAAAAGCTTGTAAAAAAGGTTTGATACAAGTAAAATCTGTTTAGTGAAAGAACTTTTACTGCTCAAACAATATGAAAAAAAAATCATGTAGGAACGTTTTCTGATCTTAATAGTCTACAAAATCTTTATTAATAAATAATGTTTATTGCTGCCCACAAAAATATTTCTGAAAACTGTAGTCTCACAAGTGCATCATTGTGTGGCGGTGTTATTTACCACTAGGTAAATGGTATTATTCTTCCTATTACCTACGTGAAAACTGGCTCTGAATCAATTTACAAGAATCCTTGTATATAGAGAAACGAAAACATATCAAAAAATTGAATGTATCCAATTAATATAAATTGAAGCTAGAATGCCGTTGCAATTGTAGTTTCACAACTAATTTCGTATCCGGAACGTCGAAATCGATTTGATAACCGAGAATAGCACAAGAATCAAGATACCTGTCTTGTTGTATTTTTAGGAGACAAGTTAGCAAGTGCTTTTCTTGAGATACTAGAATGAGAATCGGAGTTTTTGTGGCTTTGTTTAAACATGAAATCCTTTTGTTCCTCTAAGCGTGCTTCTAAGCTTCTTCCCGACACTGGACCAGTAGTCCAGTGTCGGGAACCGCTTAGAAGCACTGAAAAGCAAAACACATTCAGCATAATTGATTGAAATAGAAAAAAAACATTGCAGAGTTATACGTGAAATAAAAAAATTGTTAAACATCTTGTGATCGTTGTCTTTAACACAGCGGTACTCCTGATTAAGAAACGAAGGTTCAGTTCCTAAGGCTTAACGTAAAAATCCTCAGTAACGATATTCGATTATATTTATAATATGAGTTTATGTATGACTGGCAAGATATTTAACATACCTACCTAAACTCTGAACGAGCCCAGCACTTAATAAAATAGTTATTTGTTTATTGAACAGGAAAGCAGGAGGCTTTCTACGTTATCTAAACATGCACACTATTTATCTGATGTTAAGTCACATCGCCCAAAAACTGTTGTCAATCGCAGAAACACGCTGCCCGACCTTAGGTTAGAGTACAATTCTTTTTCGAAGGAAAAGGTCGCAAAAGTTTGTAGCTCATTCCGCAGTTATGTCGTACGTGGCGGTAAAAGTTGACAAAAGCGGACTGCCGACGAAAATCATTACCTATATTGGTTCAATTTGAACCCCAAAAATGCCAAATAAGAGGTATCATAACTAATAGAAACCCTGCTGCCTACAAACAGCTTTCTAATAAGTAGACATTACGTTTGTGCACGCGCGGGTGAGAATGGAGAATGATTATATTATTTGCACTTATTGGATTCGGGTTGCTGGGTATATTTTGCTGAATGCTGTACAAAAACGGTGGTTTTGTGGTGGACATAGGCTGAGTTTGCAGATAATAAATAGAATTAGTTTCCTTCGCCTGTAAATAAGCTTACGTACTTTTGTTGTTTATATTATATGTGCCTTATAGGTATTTTGACAGGGGTACAAAATATGACTATTGGTTTTGTTTGTTCAAAATATAACCTTCAGGTTTTTGGAACACGAAACTGAGAAAGCTTTTCCTTAGTTTGATAATTCTAAGAAAAAAACCAACAGCTGTATATTTAACTTATATTTTTATGAAACAACAAACAACTTTATGTAAATTAAAAATAATACTAAAAATTAATTTTGTTTCTGTAATATCAGTACAATAACAACAATTTTAAAACGTACTCTGAGGCTTTACCAGACTTCGCCACTAGTCGAAGTCTGGTAAAGCCTCAGAGGAGGTCTATAGTTTTTTCTTTTTTCTATAGGGGTTTACCTCTTGATCGGTTATTGGTGAGTACAAAGGGTTCTCAGTACTCATATTGAATCGTAATAATACGTGGACTTCATAAGCTTGACCAGAGTATTAATAATAGTTATATTTCCTCTGGGAGCTTAGCTTTATAGAACGCGAGAGGAGAGCGTTGGCGGTCCGAAGCAACATGCTTGCGCGCAGGTTTGCTAGGTGTACAAGAAAGGTTAAAAGGTTTCCCTCTTTAAAGCATTTTGCCAAACATTTTACACGTGCAGCCTGTGGTGTAACTACTCGCTGAAGACCTTCAACGCACTTCGTGTGCAGTATAATAACGCCTTCAGGATACTGATGGGCTGCCTCGATTGCAGTGCATCATCCATGTTCGCTGAAGCTCGTGTGGATAGCTTTCACGCTATCATACGGAAGCGAACTGCTTCAATGCTTGCTAGGATTCGGAGAGCACCAACAGCATCTTGAAGGTAATCAAGGACCAAGCCATCTTGTTCCATCTTTAAGCACTGGGTTCAAATACATTTGCAAGGATCCAGGAACAGGTCCTTTTACTGACAGTTTTGTTATTATAGTTGTAAGTACTAACCATATCTATAAGTTCAATGTTACTAACACAATTATGGATCGAAATTGGTCTGAAAAAATGTTTTATTATTATATTATTTTTATTGTTAGCAGAGTGAAGACTAAGTAACCTGGTTTATGCTTGGACCATAATTACGTAAGCAGTATACGAACCAACTAATAAATGTACGGTTAAGTTGTATCAGGTACGATGACAATGGCATTGCAGACGTAAGCCGATGCGTAACCAGTCGCGCTGACGTAGGCAAACTTGCACAAGTTATATTAGGGTGTATTCATATGGATTCCATTTTTATAGCAATTCAAAAGATGATTCTGTTCCTTAAATATTGTTATTCTTTACAGACATTGACTTAGAACTGTCTTTTTACACGTAGCTCTTAAAGTAAGCGACCAAGAACGAAAAATAGTTGCTATATAAAATATAGCTAAACATATAGCTATATTATTGTATAGCAACTTTTTTCGTTTTCAACCTAATTTTGTTTTGTAATATTTAGTACAAAATGAAATCTACATAATTATGTGTAAGTACATTATTGTGGGATAATGATGTATTGTAGAGTTTATATTTCAAATAAATTGAGCGTGTCTGCGTATGATACGCTACTGTAATATGAGCACTAATTGCTTGATTCTTCTTTGTATTCGGGTTTTGATTGTATTTTTGTATATACTTTGATTGTATTTATTCAATTCGGGTTAATGCAAACTGTTGTGTTTTAACTGAGCTACATTTTACACATATCCAATGGGACAGATTCAAATATATAAATATGCAAATCAACAAGTACTAACATAGGCAATGCGAATACAGGCTATCAGAAACCGGTCGCGCGCACCCATGCGCTTGCACCGGACAAGGTTAGTCCCACATGCATAATACACTGGATGTGATTATTGATATTAATATTATTTACAACTTCTATATACTTAAAAATAATTAATCAAAAATTTATGAATATATAAAAATATGCGCAAACCAGCCAACCTCATCATCATCAGCTTATTAAACGTCCCCAACGAGGGGAACGAGCCTACCCGTATAGGGTTATCAGGCCTTAGTCGTCCACGCGGGCCCAGTGCGGATTGGACGACTTCACACACAACCTTCGAAGCTCTTCGTAGGCGTGCATGAAGGTTTTCTCACCATGTTTTCCTTCACCGTAAGAGCGTCGGATAACGTACATATATTTTCGAAAATTCGAAAACATATTGGTACGTATCGGGATTTGAACCTCAGCCCCCCCACCCAAGGCGGGCGACAGTCCACATTAATAGAATTTTACATCCGGGCTACGGCACCTCCCTACTCTACGAGTCTAACCATTGTGCGTGAAGTCGGCCATTCTTACGGTACCTACTAAAATAATTTTAAATACACTGGAAAGTTATTGAACCATCTAATAACAGTTTAGTTTCAGAATCTTAAAATATACGAAGAGAGACGTAAAGGGCGTCGTATCGTATCATAGCTTCTACTTAACCAAGGTCAATTTTATGTGCTTTTGTTTTTATTTAAACTTATATTATTTTGTACCATGTTAATCCAAACAAATTATTAGTTCTAATCCATGTTATTATACCTATAACTATTGAACTAGGTGGATGCTTTGACTAAAAATATAAATAAATATACCCTTTTAAAATTATTCGTTTATTTCGTCCAGTAAAATTATTTGTTAAATTAATACGTTAAACTTAATAAGAACACACATTGGTTATTCGATAATTTATATTATTAGATTTCTTTACTACGTTTCATTCTTAGCTTATAAACTTTATAAAAGATGAGAGAGATTGTATTTCGTCCATTTTTCTCTCAAAGGGTTATTAATCTTTGTAGCGTGATGACATTTAGACGAGTCGCAAAATGCAGACGATGTAGATTATTTAGATGAAAAAGCGTTTTTGATTAACACATGCCTGTGCAACAAAAGGCATGTCTTAATGTAAAGGGCGATGGAGCGTACTAGGCTCGGGGTATCTTGAAGAGCTACGAACGCGGAGTATAGCACGATACACGAAAGATGACCTAAAATGGTGGTCTTCTGCGCAGTTATATTTTAATGATAGTGAAACAATAGAATCATGAGCGTAAAAATAATAAAATGATTTCCGTTGCCACCACCGCACCTCCAAGGAACTAAAAAATATTTGAACGCTGTGGTCATCTTTCGTTAATATACTATAACAGTAGAAACACATACCAATGGTATGTGTCGTTATAAGAATAATGGCAGTGACTCAATCACATATTTTTTTGGAGTATATCAGTCTTAATCCCAAAGAAATCGAAGGTCGACAAAATGAGGTTTATTGCGATTTGTAGCAAAACGGTCAATTTGATCATAATAATAATTCACATAAAAATAAAAAATAGTCAATCATAACATCATGTATAATTCCTATATTTCATACGAGCCACCGTTTCTGAGATATTAAAAAAAAACAAAAGGCAAAGGAAGGAAGGAAGGGTATACTCAAACAATTATAACAAAATATCAATTATATAAAATATCATATATAAATATTATTTTTACCATCGCAAACACAATTGATTTTCTGTTGTGTTTGGAATTCTGGCGGTTGAAAGTTCTGCATGAGGGAGAAATTTAACACATTCTCATTTTGCACTCGGTAAATGGTAGTGAAAGGGGAGTAGGTACTTCCACCAATTGCTCCCTTTGAGTTTTGCCGACTTTTCGTAAGACTGCGGTGGGAAAGGACGCGACCGCAAAACCACGCCAGAAAGCTCATTTGCTGTTTTGTAATATATCGTCGTAACCTTTGTGGCATTGTACGTACTCGTATAGTCACCAAAAGAATAAATTTTATTTATTATGAAACTAAGTAATCAAGAAAAATAAAATAGCCTTATTTCGTGGCAATTGTCGTATACATAATACATCTTACAAGTCTGTATATTATAATATACTTATCATTATCCCAAAAAAGAGATAATATTGCAGTTGTGTAGGTACTTTAGACAAAGATCTGAAGTCAAATTATGCAGTAATTTCAGCGAATAAGTAAGGTATCAGGTAGTCTATACATACATAGAATAAGAATGACTGTTTGTAATATTTAAAAACTACTTGACTACATGCATTTTTGCATATGAATATATAGATATAAGGAGTTTGCACCAAAATAACATTTTTAAAATTTTTGTCTGTCGTTTTTTTGTCTATCTGTATCTCCGTCTTTCTGTCTGTTTGTTCTGGGTAATCTCTGAAATGGCTTGACCGATTTTAACGGGACTTTTACTAGCAGATAGCTGATGTGAAGAAAGATTCTAGAAAGAGATAAGTGTAAGTCATCCCCTATTTTCAATATTAAAAAAAGACTTAGTTAACGTCGGATGTTGGTAGGTAACGTTTTGATTCTTATCCTGTTATTATTTTATATATAAAGCTATAATTAATGCGATAATTAGACAACTCATAGGTACCAGTGAATCTCAAATAAGCTATTGATATTAATAATCAACAGACTATCAGTTATAAAACTAATATCTATTACAATTATCACACTATTATTTATGGAACCCTTATAGATTCGTCAAGTCTGACCGTCCGTCCGTATGTCACACCCTATTTCTCCGAAACTATAAGCACTGCACTATTCAAACTTTGTAAGTATATGTATTCTGTGATAAGAAATTTGATTTTCTTAATAAGAAATTTGAAATATAAATTTTTTTTTTCATCGTGCCCCCACGTTTGGGGTATCAATGTGTAGATTTTGAAAAATGTTTGAGGTTTCTAATATATATTTTTAAAATTGAATAGTTTGCGCGAGAGACACTTCATCTAAGCTTATTATATGGTGATAAGGTACTTGCTATATTTTAAGTAGTTCCTCTGAATTTACACATGTTTTTAGTTAGTCTCTTAGTTAATATTATCGCAGGCGTGCGCAGGTTGCCTCACGATGTTTCCTTCGCTGTTAGAGCGTCGAATAAATGTACATATAATTTCGAAAATGTTAAAATAAATTTGTACGCGGCGGGATTTGAACCTGCACCCTCCAGATCGGAAGGCAACACACACCATTGAGCCACCGACGCTCCGTAAATGTTAAATTAATAAGAAAATAATATTTCGGATCATTTCATCAATAAAATAACCTATAAAGCCTGATTTAAATAAATGGGAATTAACTTCCAACCTAAGTAGCCGTTGACTCCATAATGTGGCTTCCAAAGTAAGTAAGTATAAAGTAAAGGTAATAACTTCGGTCACTAATTCAATGACCGATCATTGCAATATTTATATATTCTAATCAAGCACGATTGCGTAGCCAAACGAACGCGTTAGACGCTAAGTCATCGATCCCAGATTCCTCATATTCCTTTCAATCTTACCAGAAAATCTATTGTGTCTGGCGCCTTAAGCGTCATTGGCGGTTAAAGGGTTAAGGTAAGCTTAATAGGTTGTAGACTCATACTGTGGTCGTCTAGGTAGGTACCACCTCAGTTCCAGATATCATCCCTTGAAAAGGAGTGGTGTGCACTTTTGTGTTTCGGGATAAGGAGACTGTAGCTAGTGAAATTACCGGTCTATCAGTTGTTGATCTCCTTCATGTTTAGACGTATCACTTACCAGCAGGTGAGCGTCCTGACGGTCCTGTACACTTACTATAAAATAAAAAAAGTAATCGAAAGTACCTTTTTCTAATTTAACTTCAGTACAGTAAGTATACATTCTTCAAAATATCGAGTGCACCTTCTAGATCGCCTTGGGTGAATCATATTGGGCGCTCGATATAAATTATCAGAATCACATTATTGTTTATGGTTTTCCACGTGTAACGTTCTTTACTTGCTAACACAAATTTTAATACAACGTCAACATTTATGGGCAGTAAAATGCCGTTTTTATGATATCCCATAGATATAGAAATAATCCACCTTTTTTAATATGTATGAACGTTTTACCACTCAAACACCTGCGTTAGCGACATTACAATGAATAGCTAAGTTAGAAAATTGAATATCAGACCCGATTTGGTTACTTTTGCAGTGCCCGTAGTCAAGGGAGCTTTACCATGCTTGTCAAGACGCAGAATACACTCCAGAACTCATCTATTCCTACGCATTTCAGCTCGGCGATATAGGTACGTGACCAGCCCACTGCCACTTGGACTTAATCCGGCGACCTAAAGCTAACAAAGCTTTGGTTATTTGATGGAATCAGCAGTAGATTAAAGAGAGTTGAAGAGAGTGAAAGTTTACAAAATCTTCAGACAATAGTTGCATATTAGTTTATTATTGGGAGTGCAATATCTGTCGAACATATAAATTCATCATAAATATGCTTGAAACTTCGATATTGTGGCTTCGATTTCGCTCCGGTATGTACAGTACAATTCCTGCTTTTATCGATCACGCGTATAATATTCCAATCTTCGATACAGAAATAACGCCGCATTTTTGTGTATTTAACCAACAAATTGCAATTTTGAGTCGCGATAATGGGTAAAAGAATTTCTAAAGGCATGAACATGTAATACTAAGAAAATTCTTATAAAATACGCGCGTATTTTCCAAAGAATAAGCCACATAATGAATCCACTGTGTAGTATTTTTATCGACTATAATAAGGGCTCTGTTCCGTTCCAGAGATAATCCTGAGTTACGCTCAATCAGGGTACGTCAACAATTGCGAGATCATTAGTGATCAAAAGAGTTAGGTTCTAATCAAATATAGAAGGCATAAATAGAATATGATTAACAAGTTTGATTTACCTTGTTTAACTGACACAAGTTTAGACTTGAGGAAGACTATTTAATCCGTACAAATCCCCTTTTATTAATAACATAATTATAAAACAAGATGATAACTTTACACTTGAGGATCACCTGCGGTTGTAGATACTTATTATTAAGATGAGATTTCTATTATTGATTTAACTATTAAATAAATAAAACCAGGCACATTTTAACCGTGTGCAAAGTCTAGGAGAAATTGTTTGAATATTAAAATTTAATTAATTTACATCATGTCGCATAGCATATAATGTTTAAACACTTACTCAATTGGGCAGGGTTAGTGAATTTGACATCATTTTCATAATCGCCATGTCAGTTAAGGGGGGGGCATAAAGGTATCCAGCTGGAAATGTTACACTTCAATGAATGAAATATGTAGTACCTATACTTGAGAGGTTTTGTGATTTGGCTATAGTAAGTATCTAAATGTATTGACGTAGTTCAAGTGGCTTATAATAATTGTTTAACATGCAAATAAAACTGAGGTTATTTCTAATATTCTTGGCGCAGTCTATACTTTATTGTTATGGTGTTTAAGTTTACGATAGTGTTTACTGTACGGCTACTGATCCGTTTCACAGTCACGCCGCCATGATTTCACTATTTACGGTCGCATAGTTTGTGGCACTTGACTGTTTCCATAAGTATTGATACCTTTGGTATTTGTGTTAAGCATATTGGTGTTCTTTAATTTATGAGATGAGGAGATGAAGGGTTGTATCTATAAATGTGTTTTTTAATTGAAGTTAACTCATGTTTCTACGTAAAGTCTAAGTTTGTACGATTGGAATATCTATTATTAAAACTAATTTTCAAATGTGCCGAACATCTTGCTCTTATCACGTCAGAAATAGGTCATCTGTGGCCAATAGTGGTAGAAAAACACTGTATATATATGATACCAGCTTTTGGAAAAAGGTAATCTTTTCTTACACCTAACATACATTGAAATTCATTAATTTAAATCCTTTGACAGCTTGAAACTGAAGTCTTCAGAATATTTATTATTTGCGATACTTAAGAAGGCTTTGTCGGTTAATGGATCAAATCCTTCGTCAAAGTAATATGTATGAATTAGTTATTATACTAAAATAGTTGACACGTTACTGCCCACAATTCTAAGTAAGCTAAAGTTTAAAGGTTGACCGAAGGTTGATGAGTTTTCGAAATCTCAAGAGAGCACAGTGAGAATTTCTGAGTAAGATGATCATATTGTATTCTATCTCAGTGGTTAGAAAGGGTAGCTTAGTTAGCTTTGACTCGCTTCAACACCTGCTGTAGATGTGTTTTAATAGCATGGATGACATTGTAGGATTGTATTTAAAAATAATTAAGAATCTTTAAAAATAATTAAGAATCTTTAAAAATAATTAAGAATCTTAAAAATAATTAAAGAAGTTTCAGTTAATCATTTTATTTATATGAAATTGAGACTATAGGCTTGAAGGCATTTTTGAGCTCTCTATGTTCCGCAAATGTGCTAGCGGTGACGGTTTCATTTCCCATTAAGTGGGCGCTGTACTCGTTTGCCCTCCATATAAATAAAAAAAAACAAGCCGTAAAGCCTACCCTAAACCAGACGAATCGATGATTTGTTTGAAGTTGCGAATAGTAAATAGATGTTAAATGTAAGGACCGATCTGCATAGTTGTCATTGGGGAGGCCTTCGATCAGAAGTGGATATTTTATTAAGCGATGTTGATAATGCCGTTAGTTATAAGGTATTCAGTAGATACTTTCAGTATTTGCCTCACCGTTTAGCTTTGGCGCCATTTGGCTTTTGGCCAAAATCCGTCCCAGAATACAGGTAACATAATACAAGATTATTATTCTTTCTATTGTTAAGCATGATAGTAAAATGTTGTGATCATGTTGTTGCGTCGTAACACGTCTCCTTGTGTACTACGGTGGCTGTAAGTAAGCTACAATTTAGTGTCGTATCTGGCAGATGTAATATCTAAAGACACAAATAAGTAGAGTTATTTTTCAAATGTAGGGTTAACACTGAGATTAAGAGGTTAAGCTTATACTTAAATGTATGATGTCTTGCTGGTCATTTAAACGTTCTTATATTCATTACATAATGAAACCAAATAGCCATTCCAATGAACACAATATTTTTTTGGTTTCAGTGGGAGTCACATATAGTTATGACTTAGATAAACAACAATCTAACTAGATGCACAATCACGAAGAAATGTCGACCAAAAAATTTCCGAGCCGCTTGACACATACGTTGACTTATATTGTTATATTTCTGACATAAAATTATTCATGAAAATTTTGACCTTAAGGCTATATTAAAAGGGTACAAAATCAAAAGCACGAGCATACTACTATGCCACTATGATATGTAGTAAGCGACGTGATTATGAATGAAAATTTTCCCCCACTGACGTGATGGGTAGACTCTTTTTGTGTGCGATTGTGCATCAAGAGTTATGATAATTCATTTCGAAGTCACGTCTCATTCTTACGTAATAATTAGTATTTTTTTAAAGAGTAATTAAAATCCTTTTGTAGTATGACCAGAGACCAATTTAATGGTTACAATGACAATAGATCGTAGCACAAACATTTGCCAAGGAGGTCATGCTCAGCTAAGCAACAAACTATTGTGTTATCCGCACAATCTCGTCATTGGTAGGACAACAAATAATTATTATTGTGCCCAATGATACCAACATAATTGAACTGACCGAACTAACCTAGTTATTTCAAGCCCGCAGCATCGCTATTAAAAACACATTATACAAGTACCCAAATCATTTATAGGAAAAAAACTCAAAAATTCGTGAATTTAACATCATTTTAATGGAATATGACTTTTAGACCTTGAGTATAAAGCTGAGTTTACGTTGAATGTGGCTACGGTAATTTCGATTTGCGCGACGTAGCCGATAAGCTGCTAGGAAGCACGCTGCTCAGATGCCACGGACTGATATTCATATAAGACTAACCTACCCTAAAGTGCTTAGATATAGTGTGTAAATGATATTCTATCTGATCTCGCTAACGCCTCCACGAACAGAGTGAAAGGGAAACACAATAGTAAGTAATTACTGCGTAGGTTTAATTATACAAGCTAATAGGTTGGTGAAGGTCAACGATGTCTTTGAATATTTTATTTTATGATTTGCACACGCTAATCACCAACACCAAGAGGTTGTTGTGCAATGATTTTATTTCTATTTTATTGTAATGCAAAATGCACAGAAAATTATTAAATTACTATTAAATTCCGATTTTGGAACTGATCAGTAATCAACGAAGGACAATGTACAAGTTAGTATTTTACTCATGCAATTTTTTGTTGGGTATTGTGTTTTCGCCAATGGATGAACTCCATAGTTTTAAACTTTACGCAACAACCCCAAGGGCGTAACGAGACTAAAACTTAGCTTAGCTAGCACCTTGTCTGCTTTGTATATCTCCGGTTGTATACTCTTTATAACCTCAATAAGCTCATTAATAATTGAGACAGTTCTTTTCAACGATGGAGCCAATAATTATTGATTACTTGAATTTACTTTGTTCACAATAAGTTTTAAATGTTCCCTAACTCTATAATCTTACGTGAGTCGTCTGAAATAGAACTGCATGCCAAATTCATAAATGTGTCAAAAAATAAAATTCATTTCAACTCTATTGGAACATTAAAAACAAGCATGTTAACTTGAAAGAACATACTCAATTACTTTGTGAGTCTTTGCAGAAAATTCAAGCTTTGCAAATACGAGTGGAATATTTTGAATTAAACACAAGAAAAGGTCTTAGTCGGGAGAGGATAATACCAACTTGTTTACCGCAATTACGTGATACCTGGCTTTGTATTTTATAGGACGAGTACTTAGTCTTCAGAGCGGAAGTGCCATATTAATGACAGCTTCTGCTGAGATTGTGGTGTTCTTAATGTCTGTTTTATGCGAATAATGAATATCAAGATTTCATGTTTGCAGTAATAATTGACTGTTGACTTTAGCTGTACGAGCTGTGCGTGTCTATGTATAATATGAGGGCTGCCTTTTAAGTTTTGTCATTTGAAATGAGTATAGGCAATTTAATAGATTACTACAATTTCTTGTTTTTGAAAGAATTCTCCGGGATTTTTTTTGATGTTGCTAAGCAAATGTGATATGCAACGAGAGATCAACTTTCTTACGCCAGGATTTTCATATAGGATTTTTGGACCGGGGTTCCTAAAAGCCAACGGATGCCTTTACTTCACGGTATGTGACATGACGATCTTCGAGGATTAGCTGCCGCACGGCTACGATATTCTCTTGCGTCATGGCGGTTTTTAGATGACCTTCACGTGGCTTATCATTGAGGCTAGAGTGCCCACGTTTAGTATGTAAGTACCAGCGTTGTACAGTCCTAATACATGGTGCTGCACCACTAAACACAGAAGTTATTTTCTCATAGCCCTTTCAAAGTTGTAGAAAATTGTCGTATGCAAAATTTCCTTAGATGTTTCCATTTTTACTACTGACTTATAGTATCATACTATAAAATAGTTCGACCAATCTGAAAAAATTTTTTTGCTTTCTAATTTTAAATTCAAAATGATGACAATGGCATATGTTTTTTTAAATAATCGCAGGAGGTTGGCATACGCGAGATTTAAAAGGCAGCCTTACGTATGTATCCAATAAAAAACATTTCATGTAAAATGTTGCCAAGACGATCATAAGGTTTGCCCAATGAAAAAATTATCAAATTCAATGTAGAGCCAAGCTTCTGAATCTGAATCATAGCTTAAATCAACCGAACCTTACTTCAACAAATTCTACATAATATAGGTAAATATGTGGGGGATGGGGGTCGGCGGATTTTTTGTTGGTTGTATACTAAACTTAGATCTTATATCAAATTTCAGCTTTCTAGCACTTCAGGAAGTAGCCAAACATTTTGATGATCATCTACTGATGATCTTTAAACGTCAGTGACGAAATCGTAGGCATTTGAGACTTTGTATGTTTAATAAGTCTATTATTGACTTTATCTCCTGAGAATATGAACTATTAGGTTCATCGGCAACCAACTCTATGAGAGTAAAAAAAATTAAAGACGAAACAGGAGCAGGTTCCAGAAAAGGTAGGTAGTGCCCTTGCGCTCCGCTTGTCTCGTCTTGGCTTTAGTACTACCGTGCCCCCAGATGCGTGAGTGCATTTTAATAGGTGTAAATGTAAAAAGACACAAACAAGAATCCCTAGATACATACAAAACTCAACAGTTTGATCCGTTACTTAAATTATAGTATAATTACACTTACTTTATTATGTACAAATGGGGCTTCAATGTTGTGAAGTGTATTGTTAAATAACAATACAGATTGATCGCCGTTCGATAAAACATGTTAATATAAAACTAAAACAAAACGAACCTCACTACACAAGTTCAAGGTCTAACACTTTGCAAGTAAAATCAATAGAAACAATAAGCAAAGCTGCTAAATTTCAAAGCATGAATGAAAACTTATATAAATTCCAACAAAAGGTAAGTCATAAATATAATCAATATAAGAAGTTATGAACTTCTTATAATGATTATATTTAATGAAACATGTGAAGTATAAAAACAATCTATTGTCAACTTGCTATCAGCTGTTTCTTATTTTATTACCTAAGTTTACTTAATATGACGATATGTTGTTTATCTAGTTGTAAAAAGCAGTACCTGCCTAACTTTGGTCGTAGAATCTACATTATAATGTAACATTGCTACTTAATTACATACCTAATTGATACATTTAAACATGATTCATTCATTGTTAAAAGATTACGAGAATTACATGTGTAGAATTTAGTGTTGTTAGTGATCTATTCACGGCAATATTCGTATTGAGATAAAAACAATCTAGCAAATAATGCACCAAAATTATGATCAAACATCAAAAAACTTCACCTGCGCTTTGAGTTTTTTCTTCGTTTTAGTCTGAGATTCGGGCACTTTTTGAATACGGAAAACGAGACATCTAGGAACCCCATGTTTATCACAGCATATCACATATTTATCACAAATCTGTCCAAGGTAATGCACATTTTATGACTGTAGGTGTGCGCGGCGGTCGCGCGGTTAGCCGTGACTAAGCGGTTAGCATGGCCGCTGTGACGGTTGAGCTCGTCTGGCGTGTTTGATGCACGCCGGTGGACGTGCTACTCGTGCTCTCGGTTTGCTAGTTAACGTGCTGTTTTACTGGTTAATTGTTGTGTAGAAGAGGCCGAGCTAGACATTGTCGCGCATCGTCGCACGCGCCGCCCACGGTGCAGCGACTGGAAGAGACATTGCTTCTGAAGGTCGTCAATGTCGAATCGTTCAGTTTTAAAGTTAAACGAAAAGTATATATTATTATTATTACTATTACAGTTAGTAATTACAGTTACAACAATGTAATTTTTTTTTATGTTATAAGTGTACAGGACGGTCTGGTCGCTACATGATGGTAAGTGATACGCCTAACCATGACAGAGCGGCATTGAAGGAGAACAACAACTGATAGATATTATCCTCCATCAATGCCGCACTGCCGTCACCCGAGACCACAGATGTTAGGTCTCTTATACCTAGTAATTTCACTAGCTACAGTGCCCTCATACTGAAATACCATAGTGCATAACACTCCTGTTTCACGATATCTGGTACCGAGGTAGTACCTACCTAGACGACACTAAGCCTCAATCTTACGTTAACTAGTATCAATTCAAAGAATGAAATATCAAATAACATTCACACCATGCCATCTACCCTCCAAGCCTCCAGGAAGAGCGTGAAACTTTTTATTTTAATTTAAAAAAATATGCTTTCTTTATTAATTGTTAGTATAATTCATATATACAATTCTTTTTTAAGTAATTTCATTCGGAATAAGCAGAATCTTAGTACATGTCTTTCTGTTTTGAATGTATAAATAAAATATCAGTTGAAAAAAATATCAGTTGAAATTTATTTTCGAAATAAAAAATAAAAGAAACGGTTTCAAAAAAAGAAGAATTATAAAAGGAAACCATTTGTATTTGACGATAAAATTCAGGAATGTTCAATTGGAACCCACTTCAGTAAAAAAAAAATAATGTTTACGAACAAAGAAATTGTAGATAAGAATTAAAGAAAGTAAGGCTTGAGATCATGTAAACAAATAATAAACAATAGAATAAAACAAAGTAAACAAAGCAGATCCAAACGAAAAGTTAATTACTTCGGACTTAATTAAACCAAAATGTAACATGATAAAAAGGAATAATAAAGGAACAACAAATCTTAATACCAAAACCTTTTAATTACAAAGTCAGTTAAAAAGCAGAGAAAATGAGCATTCGATTGATAAATAATTTTATGTATAAATATTTTCTTTAGTATCATAATATCCTATATCTAATCAAATATTTTGGGAAATACATGAAAATTAATTGAATAAAATTCGAATTGATTCTAAATACAAGTAATGTAATTTGCCAATTCAAAGGAAAAGTCAAAAAGCGTTTATTGAATTAAGGTATTTGGCTCTTTGAGTGTAACTTGAAGCTACTGTTTAATTTGAAGACTTCACTTTCCACTGTGAAGATATAATGTACTTAGATTCACAATATCGAACGGTAATTTCTTTTTTAACTAGAGTCTTTTCTGACGTATTTCTTTTAAGTTACAATTTAATGAACAATTTTAGAGAAATGAACAATTTTACTAGGTGGTAGACTAGATACTGAGTCGTCTAGGTAGGTACCACCGCAGTGCCAGATATCATCCCGTGAAACAGGAGTGTTATGCACTTTTGTTGTTCGGATGAGGGCACTGTAGGCTAGTGAAATACGGTATAAGAGACCTAACATCTGTTGTCTCGGGTGTCGGGCGCAGTGCGGTTGATGGAGGATCATAACTGTCTATCAGCCGCTCTGTCATGGTCTGGCGTATCACTTACCATCAGGTGACCGTCCAGATCGTCCTGTATACTTATAAAAAAAAAAATGGCTTAAAAGTAATAAAAAAATTATTGAGTATGGATTATTAAGAATCACACCCTAAAATATCCCATTGCAAGGCTTGGCCTAATGGCCCACACAGCATTATGGGTGGCTAGGCCGTAACCCACCACGCGGGCCTATTGGGACCATTAATTCTAAGAACCTATCAAGCAAGAAAATATTTTTATTTACAGTCAAGTGATTCAGACTGCAATTTCGTAACCAAACTGGGAAAAAAATACACTAATTAGAAAGAATAAAGTGGACATAGACACCTTTAAGAGTATCATTGCAGGCGTTACTCAATCAGCGGTTGTAGTAGAGTTTTCAAGCTATTTTTACTATTCAGAATATTATAAGGTAAGGCATGTAAATATATAACAACTGTATACAAGTTTTGATTATGAAAAAAGTTATGACCTATGCTATTTACTACTAATTCCAAAGCAGCTGTGACGTCTTAAGGGAATTTTACCGCTACTTTTGAATGGTCAATAGTTTAATTTAATTTTTTATGACTACCAGCGGTTCGGAAAAAGGAAGTTATTCGAGAAGAGTCGGCAAGAAACTTGACAGACATTCTTTTTAACCGATTTCAGAAAAGGATGTTACTCAATTCGACCGTACTTGTTATGTATATGCTTTTTATAACACTGTTCATATCATTGTATTGGTTACAGATTTTGTCATTTACCTACACATTAATTTAAAATAATTAATTACAAAGATTTTGTATTTGAGATATATGTAATACCTTCATAAATGAAACGACAACGTAATATTTAAAAACAAGTTAATAATACACACTCATAAAATATACACAACAAAAAAAAACCCGCATATCAGTCTTGTTGATTGACGAGCAGAACTTTGTTATTTTAAAATCCTTCTTTTTCATGACAACCTTGGTTGCATGATAGGACGATTCGGTCATATCACATTAAAGATAACCCTTTGACCGCCAAGATTTGAAGATTGTCTCTGTCTGTCCAACGGGAAACTCGAGTGTTGTGTTGAGGTTACCTGCCAAAACTGCCCCCTTTCCCTTTTCTATGTTTCTTTGTAACCGACTTCAAAAAATATTGGCCAAGCGCGAGTCGGAATCGCCCGTGGAGGGTTCCGCAGTAGCCAGTAACATAAATTGAATTGATATAACCTCCTTTTTAGGGTTCCGTAGCCAAATAGCAAAAAACGGAACCCTTATAGATTGGTCAAGTCTGTCTGTCTGTCTGTCCGTCCGTATGTCACACACTTTTTACTCCGAAACTATAAACACTACATTATTTATACTTTGTCAGTATTTGTATTCTGTGAACCCCTATTAGGTTTTGATAAGAAACTGAAAAATAAAAATTATATTTTGGGGTTCCCCATACATTGATCTGAAACTAAAAAAAATTTTTCATTGTACCCCCCCGTGTGGGGGTGCAATGAAAAATTAATGAGGTAAAAAATGATAATGATGTTTCTTATATATATTTTTTATAAATTGAATAGTTTGTGCGAGAGGCACTACCAAAGTTGAAAAAATTGTGTCCCCCCCTCTTATTTCTAAACTAAGGGGATGATGAAATAAAAAAAAATATATTATGTACTTTACCATATATTCTAACAACGAAATTTAGTTTGAACGATTTCTGGTGTATAGTTTTTTTATGCGTTATTAACGGTGAACCACTATTTTTCATATTAAGGCTGTAAGTAGTAGGTGCCTCAGTAAAAAAAACCTATGTTATGTTATTTGCTGCTGCGGAACCCTCCACGGGCGCGCTTGGAAAATTTTATTATGTTGTCCGCGGATATCTCATCGTATATGAACCGATTTTGATGATTCTTTTTTGTTAGAAGAGGATACTTCAGAGGTGGTTCCATGTTAAAAAGGTCAGAATCTGATGATGGCAGACCAGAGAAATTTAAAAAATGACTCAGAGCAACTATATTTATGATCAGTATCATTACTGTTATATAATATATATATTATATATATATATATATAGTATTTTCAGTGATTATTTTTATTACAAATAACTCAAAAATGTAGAAAAAAATAAATAAATAAGTCAAATCCAAACTAAAAAAGCAAAAGTACATTTTCGGCTGAGCAAATGGTTTAAAAAAACGTAATTTTTGATTCATCATAAAAGCCAAAAGATATACACTGCTGAACATAGGTCTCCCCCAATAAAATTCACTCCTACCGGTCGGAAGCTATAGATCAGCATCCAACGGATATCCCTATATTTCCTCGGTCAACTGGTCTTTGGATGGCCGCACTACGGTGCGTTTGTCAGTTCGTGAGCTCCATTCGAGAACCAATCGTTCCAAGCCGATCTACTTACGAGTACGCCATCATACATAGGTTCTATATCGTCACCCGGGCAAGAGTTGCAGGCAGCGGGTGAGGTTGGCTTTACATACAGTGAAAATCTTTCCAGAAGATTAATATTGGACATATTCAGTCTTAGAAATAAAGGTCACCTATCCGGCAGTGGGCAGCGAAAACTGAAAATGTTTGGGAGTTGGCAAGAATGTATTTTATTGACATAAAAGAAAATAAAGTCTAGCTCTTCGTTTATGAAAGAAAAACTCAAGTGTCCATTATATTTGGGAGTTGTCAACTATGTTCTCGTAAGTATAACCAGGTGCAGACGTTAAGGGTGTATGACAAAGCAAACAGACAAAGTATTATGAACACAAAGAGCCGAGTGTTCTTCACGCTTTTTCGATGGAGTGCCGAAGCGTGACTGAGTCCTATCGCGTCAAACTATGCACATATATTACGGAATCAAGCGTCACAGTAAAGCGAGACAGATGAAATAGTGAATTGAGTTCGGATTTGACTGGAAATAATACCCGTCTTGGATATGAGATCCAGTACTTGAATGCAGTCAAAGTCAAAGTTTTTTAAATAGGCAAACCCTAGTTTGAATTCGAATGAGTATGAGTATTCGATACTTGCATAGTTTGACGATTTGGAATGATAAATTGTAAATATCTAATAGGTATGTAATCTAATAGGAACTAAAAGTAAAAATGGTTTTTAAAAACAAACCCATCAATAAGTTCCACGTAATAAATTGGACTAAACGACAGTCGTTTCAATTCTGATAACACTAACTAAACGAATACGTTGCTATTGGTGACTGTCACTGGTTTTGGCCACAACACAATTCGTCGGCCGACTGCGTTGTAAATATATATCAGCAAACATTGTAAATAAATAATTTGTAAGTGTCTTGCGTAGTCATTTCATAAGAGCATTCGTACATCTACAATTTTATTTGAAAAAAAAAAAGGTCAGAACGCTTTTATGAATAAATAAATCCATCTCTGTGGCGCATACCAATATTACCATGTTATTTTGATGTCTGGGTGGCTTATTCCAAACACGTGGACAAAGTACCTAAACATGGCTCATTATAATTCAGATGAACGAGTAGGTAACTTTAGTCAAATTTTTATCTGTGGGTTTTGTACGAACGCTATCTTTACATGAGAATAAATGTAATAGCAAAGACATCAGTTTAAGAGGATAAGGATCTTAAAATAATGTTTTCATACATGTCATGTTTAAAATCTAGGTTCTAAGCATGGTCGTATAAAAATACGGACGGAACAAATGGGCCGAAATATGACAACGCACTTTTTTTGTTAGCGAGACCCCGTCTTTTCTAAGCGTTTATTGTGACGTCACTACTGTTAATTGTATATGCTTTTTCTCTAACACAGGAATTATTGTTATTCAAAACGTAACTTTCAGACCACTTGACAAATAAACTTTTGTGAAATAATTTTGCTTTTATATTACTTATACCTTTATACCTGAAGTTCACCGTTAATTTTAGGGATCAGATTAACGGTATACTCGTACCTTCATAATTTTCTATAAAATTCTAAATGAGTGATATTTGGGTTTTTTGTGCATAGAAAATTTTGATACCAAACATTGTAGGTTTACTCAGCCTGTCTACCTGAAAAGAAAGATGGTTTCGTGCTTTCAAAGGGCACTTAGAACCGCTGGATCAGAAGAGGAATAAAATATAAGATCTAGAGCTTAGCTGTAGCTAAAATTATTTGGTGTATTTTGATGATGAAAGTATATTTTAAGAATGGCGTCATTGTGTGACGTTTATAAAAACTTTTGATGTGTTTAACAATATAATGATTCACCTTATGAATCATTCAAAAAGATTTAGCTTTGGTCTCGATTACAAAATGAGGGGACATTCGTTTCAATATTATTTTTGGTGACTACAGAACGGCAGTGAACATCCATCTGGTACCTGCTACCTTAACCTGGAGGGTTACCGCCATCTCCTAAAACATAATTATATATTATAACGACCATTGAAGACCCATGTGGTGTAATGGTCGAGACGACGGCTGCTACACCAAGGGTAACGATATATATCTAGGAAAGAACATACCTTCTCTATTCTTCAGTACCTATAACTGTCTAGGGTTGAATAGATATCTTACCTGAAACAAAAAGATACGTTATATGAAATATGTTACGACAGTTAATATTAATATTATGTATAAAGCAAATACATGTTCGCTATTTAAATCCAGTTACAGATATGACCAAAAAAGTAAGCAAGCTTTTAATAAAGTGAAGTAGTTCTATTACGAGGATTACCGGATTTTACTATTAAAAGTAAATAACATAATAAAGGAAAGATAATTTTGAATCGGGTACTCAAGAAGTCGTTTTTGCTACTATCAGTCAGTAAGAGAAAGGTAAGGTCATCATAGACAACGAATTATAATGTTGTATAGGATAGGGCACAGTTAGTAGAAGCCTACAACAGAAAAACTGGTTAAACAGTTCCTTCAGTTATTCTTAAACTTTATTTTTAACATATCAGCCGTACGACTACTTTTCACTACGTTTTACCGTAGCTGTTTATTTTATTAATTTCACCTACGGGACTTTTCACTTATCAATATATACTCAATAATGAAATAAGCACACTCCCGCCGTGGGCTAAAATGTGTACTTGTATAGTTGGTGTAAACTAGGCAAAGAATAAATAGATTAAAATCAATACAAAGCATTTCATTCTTTTGTTTATCGCGGATTAATTTCACATGTTACAACAATATTAAAAAAACATTATATTGTTAGTCTAATTCACGGACATGTTTTCAAATCATTGGTTGAACATAAAAGGAATTCGCACATCATAATGCTTTGTGATAGTACATCATATATGTAAATGTGCAGAGCAGGACTGTCTGCACTGAAATCAGATAATTTATTTACATTTTTTTTATTTCATTATCTTTCAATAAACATTTGTCAATCATCGTAGAATACTTAAAAACTGAGTCACACGGTCGCAATTAGGGGCCTAGCATTAATTTTTTGGGATAAAAGCCAAACACATGCTCATAGTAACTAAATGGTGAAAAAAGCCAAGACTTTACTTACGTTAAAAGGTGGTAAAAATATATAATAATCTCCGTTAATAAGGATGTCAGGTAGGTTGGCTCCTCCTCAACCAATTCTGATTTATACATAGTTATTAGGTTATATTGTTTCTAAAGTATCTGGAATACATTAATAGCTTTTACTATCAAAAAGAGTTAATGAACCCATGTTCAATCGCCCAAAAATAGAAAACCTCATCTGAACCATATGAGGTCCATAATGAAGCCACTAAGTACTTAAAACTTAAGGTTATGATTCGAAAACACATAATGGTGAAAGTCATTGAAGGAGGTCTTTACTTTTCAGTGGAAGCAGATGTGAGGTAGATATGTTTGCATATATGGATGGAGTCCTTAAGATATAATTTTCCAAATCTATACATATAAGTAAAATTGAAACGTCTGTTTCATCATCATCAGCTCATTAAACGTCCCCACCGAGGGGCACGAGCCTACCCGTATAGGGCAGTAAGTTAGGCCTTCGTCGTCCACGCGGGCCAAGTGCGTGTTGGATGACTACGCACAACCTTTGAATCTCTTCGCAGGCGTGCGCAGGTTTCCTTACGATGCTTTCTTTTACCGGAAGAGCGTCGGATAACGTACATATAATTTCGATAATTTGGTACGTGACGGGATTTGAACCTCAGCCCTTCCAGTAAGAGGGCAAAAGTCCACACCATTGAGCTACTGACGCTCAGTGTCTGTTTTTAATATTGAAATAACCACTTTGAAACCATAAAGTAACATGCGCATGAATATATACGGAGCACGTATAAAAAGATTTAAAAAAAAAATCTCTGTCTGTCTGTTCCAGGTAATCTCGGAAACGGCTGGACCGATTTTAGAACAGATTTATGGACAGAACTTTCATTGGCAGTTAGCAGATGTAGTAAGGAAAAACTAAGGCTATTTTCATTTTAAAAAACTTTTTATTTTAGGAAATTAAAGTAATATTGATATACGCGGCGTACAGCTCAAGTCACGTGAGCTGCGCGCCTTACCGGGCGTCGGGGTACAGCTAGTTTTAAATAGTCTTTTATGCTGCAGCAATCTGGACTGTAGCGTGCACAGAGTTGATGAGTAAGGTATGCAAAAACAGTGACAAATATCGCAAAAACAATAAAGAATTTTCATTTTTGTCAAATTTAGTGCTGTTGTTAACAGCAGATCGCTTAAAATCTGTAGAGGAAAATAGTCCAATAAGTGGGAATCAGTCAATATGTTGGCGATTATCCGGGTTGTCTGGATGCACATGGTATGTACTGATTATTTGCATATATGGAGTACACGCCACTGAATCTGGACATTAACTTATCATACTGCATGGTTTCAAAATGAAAAAAAAAAATGAAAATGTTATGATTGTTTTTGGAATGCTACTATTGAAAGCAAAAGACAGTTTGCATAAAGTAAATCTTTATGCAAAACTGTCTTTTTGTTTTTTGTTTAGTCTATGTAAAAAATCAACAATACCGGGGTTCAACCCTTTCTTTTCATTCCAAAATTCGCCATCTTTCAATTAATATAATTTTATTTAAAAATTCTAAAGACAAGAGTGAAGGGAAAAGGCCACTTATATAGGTGAAAAAATTCGAGCACTTGGATGGTGCGCGCCTAATTTACTTAAGGAGACACCAAAATATTTTTTATGGAAAATTTACATACAAAAAAACGGTTGGAGTTTGTTGCCATAAATTTTGTTAAATTAATTGTACTTTCTAAGTAGGTTTTATAGCTGGACTCTTCTGATTTATGTTGTTTTTTATTCGTTGACGAATGCTGAGTAGGACATGCCGGATCTTTTAAAAAATCCTTTGTTATGTTTTTCTAGGACTAAATGAGCAGTCAAGTATTTTAAAGATTTAATAAAAAAATTACTACTTTTTTTTGAGGTAATAAGAGATAGTGTTCTAAAAAGGTGCTATTCGGGGTAGTTTAAGTTAAATGTATGTAAAAATATTTTTTCACTTGACAAATCTTAAATCTTTTTCATTTAACTCCAAGATAGTATGTTAAGTTATAGTTATAGTTAAAAATTATAATAAAAAAAGAGTAAGTTTTTGAATTAGTTTATAATAAGTTACCAATCAAACACAAACCATCGCCAGATATACCGATCCTCCGCCTTCTCATTGGAAAAAGATTTACTAAAAGCATACTGTTTTTCATAAATCGGTTAGATTATGATACCCACACAAACTATATACATCATCATCGGTATTTACTTTTTACATCCCGGGTACCAGGCTGGTTTTGGTGTCGTTTAAATTTAATAGGTCATTCAAGTTTATGAGTGACTTCCATTTGTTTTTTCCGTTACGTTGAGTAAATCTACTGGAGAAATTATATACATTTTAAAATTTTACTACAAAAAAGGTAAAAAGGCAACATACATAATCCGTGAAAAAAGTCTATTCAGAATTCTTTAGACAGTGTCAAATTAACATCACGAGAGGACTGACAAAACTACTTGACGCAGTTTTTTGATCAGAAACTCCAAAATTTCAATTTATTTATGGATCATGGCCATACCCATAAAAAAAAGCTATCGAACAAATGGTACTTAGTTAAGTGTACGTAAACTATACGTATAAAAAAAATATTTTCATTTTCATTTGAAATGCAAGGAACTCTCTTCCTTCCCTAATAACTTATGTTATCTGTTCGATATTAGGTCACGACTTAAATTTCAAATAAGTGAGTATCCATTTATAGGTAAGTACATATTACCCATCCCCAGTAAAGTTATTTACAAGTATTAACACTTTAGCTTTTATTAAGCAATAGATGAGAGCGTCTCGCTAAAAAAAGGTATGCGAAAGTTAACTTTCGTAAAGTTCAGCACCGCCGAATCTAAGAATTGTTCTAACAATAACAAAGTTGTATTTGTATAATAAGCAACTCCCTGTTTTAATTTAGAATTTGTTAATTAAGAAAACTTTTTATTCCTTGAGAGATGTTTTAGAAGTCAGCAACCTTTGTTGTAATATTTAAGTAGGTGTTTAAGTAAATGAATGTACATATTTTTGTTATGCATTGATAGAATATGCATATAAATCTTAATATCCACAGAAATGCACCCAACGCCGCCTATTTTTTAATTAAGCAAATAGCTATAAGTACTATGGATAAGGCGGATATTATTACTTAAACGTTTAATGCTATCCATTATATGTATTCATTTGTATGCTTTTAGGGAAATCAATAGAACACAAATATTGCATTTCAGTATATACTCGCCCTAAGGATGCATCAAATTCACGGTATCCTATCTTTTCGCCGAAAACTCTTTGGCCTATTATTATTAAACTAATAACTCTTGCCAACCAACAACGGTTTGCCTCTTAGAAATATGAATATAATGGTTCCTAGGTTTGCCTATTTTACACTTTGACAACTAACAATTTTCAAATTTCGCTAAATCGCAGCGGTTTCACTATACAAACTTGAATATGTTTAACATTAAAAAAAATATTATGGATAAGTTCCAAATTTAAAAAAATACAATCAAACAATATGCACTGACACTCACACAGCGCCATATGTAAGATAAGAAATAATACAAAATATTTTGATGGCTAATTACATGATGATTATTCGGTTAAATACAATTTTGCGAAACGTTGGTACGCATGTGAAAATAGGCCAAACAAATTTCGACGATAAGACACCCAAATTCACCATCGTGCCCGTTATAAATAATTTTTAAAATAAATAATTTGCATAATATGATAATGATATCTATATCTGACCATGAAAAATAAATAAATTGTTGTACTTAAAACTGTAACATTCTTAATCAGGGACCAAAGCTTTACTGCCATAATGGTCGACATTAAGTATTGCGAATAAGCCGGTAAAACGAGGGTTCGCTTACAAATTCATGAAAAATACCAACGCTCCAACATTTTGTTATACGAAGTGACAGCTGATTTGTTTAACGGACAAATATGCTCTTAGCATTGTAAAATTAATGGTAATATTAATTAAATTTTGAATTGTGAAATTATTTACCTTATACAGCCGTTAATTTGACATGAGTCTTCTTAAACTGACTAAGGAAATTTTATCTTAGTAAGAAATATCCCCATATTTGGCTCATAAAATGCTTAGAGAGAAAAATGTGTTTATTTTATAGTAAAGGGAGCAAACGGCTCATCTGATGGTAAATGATTCCGCCGCCCATGAACATTTGTTATACTAGACGGCACTGAAATGCGTTGCCGGCCTTTTAAATGGGAATACGCTCTTATATAAGTATATTTCATGTGTTTTTTGGGCGTGCTTCCCCTGTATTCCACTAATCTGTTTCTGGAGTCTTACAAACATTGTCTTCAAGGCTTCAAGCATATATCAATTTTCAGTCATGACCAGACTCGTCATCGCTTATCATTATTCGAGACAGAGGATAAACTTAAATCCGTTAATTAAAACATTTACAAATAAAAAAAATATTTAAAAAGAAAGAAAGTAAAAATATTTTCGGAACTGATGCTGATTGAGATCGTGTTCGGTAAACCATTCTACAGCAGTATGTACTTTTTTCCATTATCATAACTGGAACTTCTGAATTATAGGTACACTTTTTGGTACCCTGGTTTCATAGTGATGATTTAACAAAGCGTTATAATTCAGTTCCTATTGGAAGTTATCCTAATGCTGTATCAACTTACTATCAGTAAGAAAACCCTATATTATCTGTACTGTTAGTAAAAATATGGGCTTAATTAGAGGTGACCGTATCCGTTCCTTAATATCCATTTATAATATTTCCTCCATGCTTATTCACGCGCAAAAGAGCGGATGTAATAATCGGATGTGATACTTGGAGGTTTCTTTTAAGCTCCAAGTATAGGCTACATTATGTTACGTATGAAACTCTTCTAGTCGTTTACAAGCGACAACCATTGACCAGATTTATGGCTTTTAAAACGAGCGCATAGCTCTTTTAAACAAACAGCGCTATCGTGGCCGTTAAAGTGAAACTTAATAAAGGTTATAGTCCATGACGTCGATACACCACGTCAAATAGGTCAGCCCACCTCAGACAGAGTGCGCGGGAAATGGTTATTTTGCTAAATGCATTCAATAGAAGCCCGATACGGCACTAAATGCATGTTGAACTGTGCTGTACTGAGAACGGAGAGAGAAAAGCGATAAAGATTCAAATCTACTTTTGCTGTTAACTTGATATGTTGTTCTGTTACCAAGTGTATTATTTGAAGAAATAAACTGTAGAAAACGTGTGTACTGATTAAATACCTTACATTATATCTATAACCGAAAGTTGTTGGGTTCATACGCTACGTAAATCCACGCATCAAGAAAAATATCGGATTTACTAATAAAGATGAGCTGCCAAGGTATTAAAATCCTATTCAAAATCGCATAGTTCCATTATTCCAATGCTCTTATCTCTTCCAGGCTACCTCATACACAAATAATATAAATCAATCAATCAATATGTACTGACACTCACACAGCGCCATATAGCCCATATTAATTGGGAGCTTGTAGTTAGGGTACTAAACAACTGATAAACATACTTATATACATTGCTTTGTAAATACATACATATTATACACCATACATACTAATACCCAGACCTTAACAAACAGACATTTTACACACAGCTGTTTGTAATGCCTGGATATCGAACCCGGAACTTTTGGTATAGAAGCCGACGTATCGACTATTATACTACATGGGACATCAAAAATATAAATAAGAAAGGTAATGGTTGTGCAAAGTAACAAAATACTTAAGTTGTTAATACCTACACTATATACATACTAGAAATGTTTTATATAAAAAAATACACAAGGAATTATAAATATAATTAATATTAACGTCGTACGACTAAATATAAATTATATGAATGGAAGCAAATTACCATACCTCGTTAAATACATAAAGTTTAAATAAAATTATAAAATCATCATACATCACAGAACATTAAACAAACAAAGAGAACCAAACCAGTGAACACATAGAGAGAATATATAATCCTATTTAAGTTAAAAAACTAATATTTTAAGTAACTTCTGAAAATAGACAGAAAAGGAGACTTATGAATGGACATAGAGTGCTGCACAGTCGAGTTGCATAGTCAAATGGATTGCACGTATAAAGACTGAGTAAAATTTTAGGACGAACGAGAGAAAAAGGTGACGAAATTGTGAAGACGAATGAAAATAACTATGGAAAGAAGACTTAGATATTAAATCGCTCGTGTAGAAATACAGAAACCAAACAAACCTTTCTTAAAATTTATAAAAGACAGTTAACACCTATAAAATATTAACCCACTCCCATCAGATGTGATGTTCTTAATAAAATGTACATAAGTTTGATTAGACGCCGTTTATATTTTCTCAAAGGTAATTTAGGTAATTAGCAACAGCTCCAGCAATTTTATTGATTTCCACCGTGAAGTTATATTATCTAGATGTGAGGAAGATCAATACAAGTCACAAATAGCGCTTTGTCGATGTTGGTTCAGGTGCAACTCGCAGACGAGTAAAATGCACTATGCATGCCGACACTCGAAATTTAAGTGGCTCATTGGATCAATAACGTAGGGAGTACTTGATTGGCGGTACAATTAAATTTTCAATCATGCTTGAGGGGTGCCAGAGGACCGACCCATTCGCTTTGATTAACATTCACATCCTCTGTTGGGAAGGTTTGCTGATTATTGTATTATCATGATAGTGGTAATGAAATGCGTTAGGTGTTCACTTTAGCAGCTACTAATGCGCGATCAATAGATAAGATATGCCTTATATTCTGCTAGTTACATATATAGTTCTGAACTAAGTTCAAGTATTTGGAAGATATATCGGAAAAAGCGTGCGGAAAATGTAAAATCTAAGTCAAGTATAAATTAAATTAAGTCCTTCTATGACCACTCATTTGCACCTTAATACAGTACAAGATAAAACAGTACCTACATTACATACAAATAGATTATTGAATGATGAACAGCACTTCGCCAGTTTTGGTCTGGTAGAAGACGCACTCAATAAATTTCAATAGCAATAGCTTATTTCGATAATTATAATACGCTGCAAATTATATTTATATGTATAAAATTTCATAATCAGGAAAGTAGCTAAACAGTTTAAGACCGTTTTATTTGATTGATAGGTAATCATTGTAAAAAAATAGATTCTTCTTGTCATAAATATGTTTAACTAGAAATATTATAGGGGCGCCGTTTAAGCACTTTCTTATTGATTGATCTACTTTGTAAAGTTTCAATATCGGAAAAGCAAGTTTTTTTTATTAGTGGGTATTGTAATAGTGTAGGTTTTTTTTTTTTAATAATGACAATATTATGTAATTTAAATAAAGACTAGTGGTGTATGCGTATAACGTGCTCTGTAATACACATACAAAGCTGGAAACATTACATGTAACCAAAGTAAAAGGAATACAGGCACTGGTAATTAGTAAAAGGCACAAAAGCTTTACGGATCGATGCGTAGATAAATTTAACGTTATATCTGATAATAACAGTATGAGTACGAAATGTTGTTACTGTTAATGTGTGTACATATCTGCTAACAGCATATGTTTTAGGAACATTACGAAATCACAAATAATGACACACATTTAGTAACATTTCTTAATATCCCTTCAGACATTAATTTTATTATTTTATATATTTTTTAAACAAATTTTTAGTTCTCTGTTTACTGTATTTGGCTTATTAGTCATCAGTTTGTCATTAATAGATGAACGAGTATGTCTTAGGAAAAATGTAGTATGAGTTCTAGTTAAAATCGAATCGATTTACGATTGTGATGCACTATTTGAATGAAAAAGAAGTTGTTATAGCTTCTGCAGCAATGCGAAAATGAACGATGAATGATTCAGTGGCAGTCACAAGGCTTTATAAAAATATTTTAGTGAATAAATCCGAATTCTGGTAACGGAACTTTGGCTTTTAATAGTTATAGTCAAATTAGCTTTAACTATTAGATTGGTCATCACATAGAAAGCAGTTTATCATTTATCATAACCACAGACATCCGAATATACAATTATACTGGACAAACGGCCAAGTTTAGCCGCAGTCCCAGTGTCGCAATTTCTTTTCGGTTCTTACCTGTGAAAAGTTATTATATTTCTTGGTAAATTTACTGATTCATTGCGATGATGGCATGTTACAATTGCACAGGATGGCATTTTGGAAAAAACGGTAATTTCTTCTAATATTCGTGCGTCTTGACTCGTCTCACAGAGCGTAAACTGGCAGCCAGTGTATGCTCGTTGAGCTTACATTTGTCGCACTTTAAACGCGGCTTGCCCCATCTCCTGTATTGGGAAATCTGTGATCATAACATAGTACATCAAAGTAAACTAGCAGCTACATGCACACCATGGTTACATGATATAGCTTTTAAAGCCAAAGCCTTTATGTTATAAAGAACTTACAAGTGATTCACTCCATCACTTTTAATTTATTATCGTCAAGTATAGATAATATTGACTCTCCGAATGAAACTGACAAATATATCGTATATAAGACAAAACATTCATCTTATTCATTTTATCGAAAAGGGATTAGATCATTTACAATTATTATGTTTCAGGAAAAAGTCGAAAATAAGCCGAAAAGGGGCGACGAAAGATAAAACCGAGGCAATTGAATTCAAGGCTGACGTTAATTGACGTGGACAGAACACCTCTTGATTGACGCGCCGCAGCCAGTCTGGATGAAAATAAGAAATACAAAAATTCAAAGTGCTATTACAACCCAATTTTGTAATAGCAAATTACGTAGATGATCAAACTTATTCTAATAAAATTATGACATTTAATTGTTTATATTATAAAAAAGAAACTCGTGTAAAATGAGGTTTACATTGTTCTATATTAAAAAAAAGTTTTTATGGTAGGTATTCTAGCTTTTGCCCACTTGCTTCGCTCATGTTAAATTCGGGAGAACACGGTTCCTATCCCGGTTACAAGAACAAAATATTATTTTTACGCTGCTTATTATTCTTATATTTTTTAGGTATCTCTTAAAATTGCGGAATGCTCCTTACAAACATTTATCCCCATTTTGGAAAGTGGAGACAGACAAAAAGTAGCCTTTATTCCTTTTCAGGTTATCTATCACCAGACCAAATCATCGTTTAGGCGTAAAAGTGTAGCAATCAAACAGACCTTAAAAATGCAAAAAAGTTCCATATACATACTTCTATATATCTCAGCGTCGGTGGCTCAGTGATGTGGACTGTTGCCTTCTTACCGTGAGGGCGCAGGTTCAAAGCTTGCCAGTACCAATGTGTTTTCGAATTTTCGAAATTATATGTACGTTATCCGACGCTCTTACGGTGAAGGAAAACATCGTGAGGAAATCTGCGCACGCCTACTAAGAGAGTCAAAGGTTGTGCGTGAATCCGAATTGGGCCCGCGTGCGACTAAGGCCTATACACCTGCGTACGGGTAGGATCGTGCCCCTCGGTGGGGACATTTAATGAGCTGATAATGATGATCAATCTATTTTCGTCCTATAATATTTAAATTGTTATCTTAAGTTATTTGGTTATTAATGAAATAAACCATCTTAATAACATTCATGAACGCTTTCATTTATTCGTCATGTGTAACAACAATACAATAACGATGTCATAAGAAGAAGAGAAGTATAATTTTGTCAAAAAAGAAAAGATATCATAGAAGCGAAATTAAGTCCCTGATCACGGTCTGAGGTGAAATAAAAGAGAAACTTTCATAGTACGAGTTCACATTTATATTCTACTCCGGGGAAACATTTACGCTAATATTATAGTTTTGCACTGGGAAAGTGTCTAACGTTTATAATGGGTGTTTTGTGGTGAGTTGAGAAATCACAGGAACTAACAAGTATTTTATTCGCTGATTAGACTCAAGCTAAGAATAAATATCTACCGACACACACAGCGCTGTCAAGTCCCAATCTAAGGCAAGGAGCTCGTGTAATAAGGGTAGTGAAAGTAAACAACGGATTTACTTACTTACATACTTTTTTCTTGTAATACATAGTTATTATGCATAGAAATACCACATCTTGTACTACTCAGGTAAAAAAAGCTCATACCTTGCCTCTTAGGCAACATAAATAAGGCTGGTCTAAAGGCGAGATTTATTTTCAGTTCAAACATATTTTATTATTCATTTTAACCTATCGCAGTCCACTGCTGGACATAAATCTTCCTCATACTGCACCAGCGTGATCCCTGCGCTTTACTCATTTAGCCTGCCCCAATTTAGACACCAATTAATTTATAATTTATTCGTTATATTTTAATATTATATCCATAATTTACATTGTATGATGTATCTACGTTTTAGTTGCCATATATGATAGTCACAGACATCAGAATATACATTAAACTGGACAAGCCGCCAAGTTTATAGGCAGTCCCAGTGTCGCAATTTCTTTTCGTTACTGTGAAAAGTTATTATATTTCATGGTAAATTTACTGATTTATTGCGATGATAGCATGTTACAATTGCACAGGATGGCATTTTGGAAAAAAAACGGTAATTCTTCTAATATTCGTGCGTCTTGACTCGTTTCACAGAGCGTAAACTGGCAGCCAGTGTATGCTCGTTGAGCTTACATTTGTCGCACTTTAAACGCGGCTTGCCCCATCTCCTGTATTGGGAAATCTGTGGATCAAGTTGTTGGTTTTATGCAATAAGCTTTAATATTTATATGAAGCTGCATTATCAACTATTATGTAACGTTATCTGTTCTACTCTATTATATTTGACGTATTTAAGTCTATCTGAAAACTACTTACTTGGTAATCATCAAAGAATGGAAATATTTTTTTACTAATCAAAAACAAAACACAACTTCACAAAACTTTTTAAAGAGCTTTATTGTGACAGAACAAAGGTCATAAACTCTAAACGTCATTTTTTTTCTTCGTATAGCAAATTGAGTTCGCTCTCCGAAGCAGCATTACAACGAACAAGTGATGAGCAATCTAGCCACTAGACACTTTGGCTCAGTGCTATTGACACTGAATGATGAAGCCATGAACTTCCCTGATAGTTTTCCTCACAATTGCCCTTAGATAAATTGATAGATGACTGATAGATTGAACAGGAACGGTTGGACGAGCCACTAATTGATTCCGTAAATTGAGGTATTCCCCGGTGGTCCAAGACAGTTAACTATTTTCAGCATCCAACTCAACTTGAGAATCGATTTAATTCATTAAAAACAACATAAACTTTCAGCGCTCTATAAATGCGTGGCCACAACTTTGATTGTTTCACCGAGGAAACAGGAAATATCAATTTCAATTTGTGCGCTGAAAATTTTGTTACTGAAATGAATCATGTTTATTTATTTGCTATTGAATAGAGTATTCTTATTTAATATGATAATATTATTATTATTATTATTATTAGTGCAAAACAAAGTCACTTTCTCTGTCCCTATATCCATATGTAGGCTTAAATCTTTAAAACTAAGTAATGGATTTTGATGTATGATAACATCCATTAAATAGTGCAGAAATACTGTTACTTTTGAGGTTAGTAATGTGATGTCGTAAATAATTTAATTTTATCGCTTACATTGCAAATGAGTATTAATAAATGAAAAAATATACATTGAGATTTTAAAATTGTGAAATGGTCGTAATCAAACAATCATTTGTAAAGTATATTTTTATTTTTTGTTGCGACAATACAAACTGGCTGTTGTACGAATAACCTAATTGGTGTTTCAACATTCTCAGGATTCAAGAACGATGCTCTTTTTTTTGCTCTAACAAAATTCTTTAATAATAGAAGAGCGCGGTGAAAACAAATATATTCATGAAACTTCTAAAAATGGTTCTACGGAAATCTGGAGTGATATCATCAAACCACTTAATAAGGTCGAAAATTTTATTAAACGGGCTACTGTCTATGTTTACTTAACGCGATTTTGTTACATTAATAACCTTTGAGACTTCAAAGACGAATTAATTAAATTGGCCCTAAAACGTGATACCGCTAATCCACGCCCCTTCTCAAATCCCAATTTTAAAATGACGGTTAATTGTAGTAAAGCTGCTTGAAAATGCCATAAAAAATACTAGTAGATATTTTTCACCCCGGGTAACACTAGTTTTTTTAGAGTTCTATTAAAACTGTTTTTGATAATGCACGAGCTTCACGGTACGGCTATTAGGTAGGAGATTATGGAGTGTAATAAGTTAGTTCATATTTGTTGGACTGCAGCCGTAAGCACTGGTCGGAGAATTATTATTTGTAGAAGAATAGAATCACCAAAACAATTTCATAATTTAAATAGATCTTTATCAAAGGGTGGTGGTTTTGTGTGGTCATATTGGCAACATTTTACATGAAATATTTTTGGTGGGATTCCAGTGATTTTTTAAGATGCTCGGCTTATTTTTTCTTAATTACTTATTAAGAGGTTCTTAGTTACTGTTCACAATCCCGTGTAAACTTTCATGTCCTAATTCATAGAATTAGTGTTAGTGACATAGTCTTCCACCCCACTTAGTGAATAGGGAGTGACAGTTATAAGTTTTTTTTTTAATGATTGTATACTAAACTTTGATATCATACCAAATTACAGTTTTCTATAGGAATTAGCTAAACAATTCGATGATAATCAGCATGTCAATGACGAAATCGGTGTATTTTAGATAACAATAAATTCTTATTAAAATTTAGACTTTGCATGCGTAATAAATTCTATGAGAGTTCAAGAAACGACGAAACACTTCAAGAAAAAGTAGGAAGTACCCTTTCGCATCGCCTTTCACACTACCTTGCCCCCGGATAAGTCTACTGCCAGACTGAGACTTTCTTAATGAAAAAAAATTGTAAATGACCTTATCTTGCCGCGCTGACCCCATCGCCAGAACTAACCGAATTAATTATTCAACAACGAGGTTGGCTTGAACCCTGCATAATAGAGACCGAAATCCAATACTCATATTTTCAAACCTTTACTCATATTAGCTTATATTACCTCAATCAAGACAAGATTAAAATTTTATTCATATCAAGAATTCAGATTAATTGTTTAATTTTATTTTCCAAGATTAAATTTATATATACGGGTTTGATGGTCAAAGCTATAAGCCACTTTAGACATAAAATGTTAGGACTCTTTTAAAATAGGTAGCACCTTAATTAACCAAGGTTTTAATTGGTTGTCGTAAAATGAATTAGTTTAAGGCCTTAGTCGCGTTTTATAGCGCCTTTGTTTGAAAGTGGAACGGAACTATACTTCGCCGACCACGATTGAGATACTATGCTAATGGTTTCATCAAGAAGCTGTATTTTAATGAGTCTTTAATACAATTTAAAAGTTTAATTTTGTTTCTATAATAAATTACCACCAGAAACTTAGACTATTATTCAATACAAAAGCATTTCATAAAAAAAATGTCTAAAAATGCTTATACACTGTTTACGAATATAGAAGAACTAGTGTTGACAAACAATTGGGTATTTGACACCACTAATCGTTGACGCACTTTTTATGAACTGTCAAAAAGGAACGTTTCCATATATTTTGTATGAGATTATTGAAACGTGACGTCATTGCTCACTAACATCAATTGACCTAATATTTATTGGTTTCAGTGTATTTAAAAATACAATATTACAAATAAACAAAAGTGATCAATGAAACGACATGTAAAATAAAGTGCACTTTTATGAAAATAAAGTTTGGTATTTTATTGCGAATGGTGGAGAATACCGAATTATAACAGATCAATCCGATTCTGAATTCGTTCCTAATTGAAACATAATATCATTTGTATACTAAATTGTATAATAAGTTCTTCGGTTTCTATTTTGCCAATATCGCAAAGTGTCAATAACTTGTAAGTACAATGTTAAACTATTTTAGGAACTTGCAATTATAAACACTTAGTTGCAAATTTGAATTTGACTTAATTGCAAACACTTAAGTGCTAACACGCGGTTAACGCGTTTGGTTGACGATCGTAAAAGTTAAGCAATTATCGCAATGGTTGGTCATCAAGGGGTTACCGCCATCTCCAAAACAGTTTTACAATTATATAAATTCGTCTATCCTGGTACAAAAATGCTGACGTATTTTAAGAGATGCTGGTCATTACATGAGTAGACAATTATTTATGTAAGAAATCGAATTGTTAATATAACTACGAAAAGAAAGTCCTGTTTTATTTCCTGTTGCTCACTTCGGCTTTTGTTACATTTTACTACGCGACCCATGTACTTTCAGTTTTTTTGGCTATGTTGACGGATGCGAACCAAATGTCCTAATTTTCTATACAAATATGGTCTAATTTTACACACTTTTGTTGCTAGCGGGACTCCCTTCATATTTTTTGTACGTGTATGTCAAAATGTTATTTTATGACGATGGCCCATTCGTGCCGTAGCATGGCTCTCCCATAGTTTAAATTAAATAAGAAAATAATTTTCAATAATGTCCCATTCATCGGTGTCTCAGGTTCGAATCCCGCCACGAACTAATATCTTTTCGAATTTTTAAAATTAGGTATCAGTATGTTTATCCGACGCTCTTACTATGAAGGAAAACATCGTGAGGAAACCTGTGCCCACCTGCGAAGGAACTCAAAGGCTGTGCGTGAAATCATTCATTTTTCATCAATCGTTGTGTCGACCAATCGACACTGGACCCGCGTGGACGGTTCTATACGGCTAGGCTAGTGTCCCTCGGTTGGGACGTATAATGAGCTGATGTGATTAATGTCTCACGGAGGGCCTGTGCCCTGTGGACTTTATGGCCTAGTTGTCGACTTACATCTTTATATGTTTAGAGTGTTGACTCAATATGGTGAATACAATAACCACAATTTCTCTAAATACTTTCGTTGAGGTTTTATACAGATTAAATTCTTAACAAAATTTTATTTATTGAAATGAATTTGTAAACATCCAGTGAATGAAACCAAAATGTATAGTTAAACGTTATTTTATTTCTATCTGAAATATTGTAGTGAAAATAAAATCAAAAAAATTACAGCTTCCACAATTTTATACCGCGACCAGGGTTTATTTTTAATATGCCTACCTAAGCTTACAAATTTGTTCTCGTTTTTTAAATTGAATTAACCAATTAATTTTTTGTAGGAATGAACGGACTGGAAAAACAAAGCGTTTACATTTTTGACGATTGGCGGGGTAATCACTATATTAAATCGGCTTTTGTGATTATTATATTTGGTACAATTAATTGTTTCTTAGGTTTTCTATTGTAATAAATAATCACATAGTTTAAACATTTCTGCACCTTCAGCAATGACCAGTTAATCAGTGCATATATTCTGACCTTGCTAATGTGCGGCCAATGAAGTGAATATGTTCTGTGTCCGTTGAACTAATGAAATTACTCAAGTGTAGGTTTCAGATAAACGCTGCCTGTAGCTAACTACCTTGACATTAGAGTATTTATTGAGCAAATAACATTAATAAATCTTTGGGTGTTTTGAATTAGGCTACAATACCGTTCATTTGGTCTGTTAACTACATTTTCTTGATTTACTTAGACGGTGGCAATAATAGAGACGACGGTTAGGGTCGCCGGTACCTGTTGCGGCGCGCTGTTACGTGCGTGGAATGCCAAACGGACGCCATTCTACGGATGTCGTTCAGCTATAACTAAATTCTATAGAGAGCGGCATATCAGCGTTTTGATTAAACATCAGCTTAGGAGCTCACATTTGTGAACAAAACCAAACGTGATGCGTGACACAAATACAGACTTATACAATCCAAATTGGCTTTTTCCTGTAACGTCCTATTTGCCTAATTTGTACTACAAAATCGAAACGTGGAAATATTTTAGCTACAACTTAAGTAAATCGTATGAATTAAAATAAACCTACATACGTTTAACACAAGCGGCGAACAAATGTCACTCAGAAACGTATGGTATGATCAGAATCGTCCATTGATTTACCTAAAATGAATAACTAAAACATTAGGCCACATTACGCAATGTAGGTTGGTGGGTTTAAATAGGCTTAAAGGCGGACCGACCTTAGTATTCGGAAGGCAAGCTTGGATTGCCTTTTGATTCTTATGGCGTGTCGTCTTCGAGCCAGGGCGGCGGCGCCCGAGAGCAGCGGGCCTTCGGCTTCGCTTGCTCCTTCCTCGCTGCGTTCGCGGGGGACAGTGGGCAGGCCTGCGGGCTTGGAGCTCCCCGCAGTGCCCCTCCCCCACGACAGCATGGAACTCCGCAAGGACCTAAGCGTCTCCGTTGTATAGGCCCTCTCGCTGCCTCGCCACCATGTAACAACATATCGACGCGTCGACGTAACAACGCACTTCACGGCCTCGAACCACAATCACTATTCACTGTTAACTTCGCTAATTGCCAGGGGCTCTACATTTCTTGGTCTGTGTGACGTCACGATGTGACTCATCCGGTCTTACTTCGATCGTGAATCCCACGTGGTCTGGTTGGATATGCAAATGCCGTTTTACGGCATTCTGGTCGTGTTATATTCTCACTTCATTATCAGTGAGCAAACACAGGTATCTGCGGCGAGCGCGCAGAGCCTACTATCTTGCCCGAGAACTCGGTTATATTATGGTGATATCACACCTGTTCTATCACTTAGATACCTACTATAACGTCGGGTCGTTTTAATTGTAAAACACCAGCTGTTGTTAAGCAAGTAAAGCAAAGTGAGTGCAATATTGTTTTATTTTGGTAGAGCTAAAATGCGGACAATTTATATTGAGCTAACTGTATCTAAAAGTTTGCAATTATATTTGACAAATAGGTACAAATAGTGCTTATGTCCTTGGAAAACTTCCTTATTTACAAGGAAGTTTATCCGGAATATAAAATTACATTGTTATTGTTCTGAGCCATTGTAACAATATTTACGTACGGATAAAAATACGCCGCATTACTCGCATTGTTATATGGGTTAAACAATCGAAAAGGTTAGCTTCAAAAATGGATCATAACGAGTTCTTTGCTTTGTATGAAATTAGACTGCGTGTACACTAAATCGATCACTTCACTGATTATATATATCACAATCAACAAGCATTACGTTCGGAATAACGCGATGTTTATTTAGACGTGTTAGCTCTGGGAGCATGGGCGCGAACTAAAGAGTTCCTTAACACTTGTCATGCGCAAGCGACTGTCGACCGTCTCGGCGCGACGCGACACTCGCGCCGAAATAGAATGATCCCAAATGACATGGAGTAACAGTACAGATCGGCGAAAGAATTTATCGTTGTCTGCACTCTATTGAATCTTGTTTTAATTAACATTCATTGTTACAGTATGAGGATTATATATTTTAAACGAGTTTTTTTTCTATCACTACATGCAGGAAGGTAATCCTGTTAGAAGGTCTAAGTATTACTGTTGAGATGTGTTTATTGAGGCAGCGTTACTCAAACCAGAAAAATAGATATGTAGATTAAATCAGTAGGAATCTAGCTCCCAAGCAAGACTACAAGTCCCTCGGAGGGACACTAGTTCATTAGGACCCTAAACGAGCCTAAATATATGTATATTATATGTACTATATACACATGTCAATGTATTTCGCAGGGTGCCGTGGGTGTTAGTTGTCTACGCTTTGCGAGTTCATCGGTCAGGTCATGTCGTGATTGCGGATTGCTGATGACTGCAGAATGTTCGACGTAGCTAGAATAAGTACCTAAACGAGTTTATTTTTGAGCCACAAACAGGTATGCAATACAGTTACAAAATCCTTATTTAATAATAATTACTCATTACAAACCCAGCATTGCTGGCCACACATAGTGTTTCAGTTTTACATCTTTGTGAAACCCATTTAAACATCATGGGCTAGTCACAATCTTATATATTAAGGTTGTACAATAGCAATAAAATAACAATTATTTGCATACATAGTAATTAACCTACATAACACAATTTTATTTACATAAACACTTTATTTTATTTACCGATGGACCGATGTCTTGCGATTGGCAAAGGCTGAATGAGAAAAGCGGAGGACTGGAATATCTGGCGCAAAGTGGGGGCGAGTGAACTTTGTCTATGCGGATAGAAAATTTTGGTTAAAACTCTTAGCATTCGTAATCGAAATAATCACAACTACCTGTGATAGATACTGACTAAAAACAGATTAAATTCAACATCCACGTATCTAAATAAAAGACAGATGAGATATTCTCTCCTATTATTTACGCATGCATACTTAGAATGCAAATGAGTGTTAATCGATTTACAATACCACCTACCAGGCTGCAAGGTTATTTGTGGGGTAATGGGGTAGTACCTTCTTACGAAAATTTTCCTAAATTCATTAAACTTTTAATCATAATACTTAGCCCACTGTGATAGGTTAATCGAGTATGAATATTGAATAATCAAAAATATTAATATTTATTACTTATAAGCATAACACCTTAAAAAGTAAGCCTATGTAAAATTCAGCAAAAGTTTTTTTTATATTAAAAATGTACATAAGCGCCGGTGTCATAAACAATCTGGACGTCCGTTTGTGCATATCCTTAAGTATATAAACAAAAACATGTACTGTATATGTATGGTATTCGGACGTACTTCTTCAGACGTATAAGGAACGATAGAGTTACGTCATCGAGCATACAACTTGGCATACGCGAACTATGAACGGGCAGGGTCTTCTGTGACTTTTTAATTTGGTATACCTAATGACGCTCGCCAGACCCGTGGGCACTTGTCACCTTGACGAAAGATGGACACGTGGTTGACGCGACCGCTCCCTGTACACTCGTTCGACAACATTTTAATACCAATAATAATAAACTGCGCACGCGCCAATCGGATCACATGGTGATTTATGGTCGCTTGGGTTTGTTATTATTACAAACACTTTTGTTTTGATTCGAAACTTTATCGCTAGTTGCATTATTCTTAATTTATTTCCTTAAATCGTGATAAAAATAAAAATAATTGTTAATTAAGTAGCTATAACGGCATAAGACCAAGGCATATAAGCTTGTTTCAGGATTAATGCGAAAATTTCAATTCACTTAAATAAATCATAATATGGACCTTGTAATCAGATTACGCTGAGCTTATTCCGAAGTTCCGTAATTCAACTTTCCGAACAGTATTAAGAGTTGATGAATGCTTAATTGTATAATTATACCTATAAAAAGGCCAAAAAAACCCAACCAAATATTTATAAGATATTTTTCAGACCTACCTACTATTATTGCGTAAAATTTTCAACTTTATAATTGCATCTTTACGGCACTAAATTTATTATTATTTATTATATTTTTGATGAAAATGTTGAAAAGGTAAAATGGGTTTTTCACAATAATATTCATGTGTAAAAATGATTAACATGTGTTTAATTAAACTGTAAATGTGTTTAATGATGGAGAATTTCGGGTTATTTGTTATTGAACCTTTAGTAGTTACTAACAAATTGTGATTAACACCACGACAAAAATAATTTTATAATCATAACTTAAAATAGTAGGCTGTAAAAGCAAGTCACAAAACAAATATAACTTATGACGAGAAAAATATTATCCAGAATCAGTTTCAAAGAAAAAGGTCTACCTTATTTTTTACAACAAGTCAGGAAATAGCTAACTGTCTACATTATCATCAAACATTTTCTGCTTATCTCGGAAACGTGTTCGAAAAAATATGCTTGAAAAGATGTATTTTCATGTTCAAGGCTGAGATATTAAGGCCGTGAGTAATGGTTCTCGCGACCTGAGCTCATAAACCAACTAATGGCGGGAAAGTGAAAAATGCGCAAGCGCCTTTTATAAAAATCATATTCTTAACTAGGGACGTTAATACAAAAGCAGATAAATTTATTGACAGGAAAATAAAATACGGATCTTGTATATTTTCCAAGATATCTAGAAAATAATTTACAAACGCTTGATGTGTTCATAACTATGAGTTTCACTAAGTTTTATATTTGAGTAAAACTGTATTGTTTGTTTCCCAAATATTATAATATACATATATGTGCAATCAATTTTAGGAAGTAACAATGGTAAGCCATTTTCCAGTAAATTTACATTTCCAAAGGCACAGAATTTTTGGAATACTTAAACAGACACTGACACATGTCACTGATAAATATAAAAGTTTACACAAAGCGGTACAAATTAATTGATTTGGGTACACAATTCAGAAACTTCTAGGCGCGAAGCTCAAAGTTTAATTGAAATATTTACGAAACCAATACGCATTTAACCAGAACATATTTGAATAAAGCTTCAATGGTAAAACAGCGAGGTAATTGCCATAATATGTCAATCATGATTAATGACATATAAAACGTATTATATTATTTAATCCCTAAAATGTTGCGAATCGGAACACAATAGAAATGCCGTAACAGACAACTGAATAAGTACCTATATGAAATAAGCCTTTATTTATAATAAAGCTTCCAATTTACTAGTACAAGAGGTCGAATGAATATTTTGCTAGTGAAAATTAAGCTAAAAAAAAAAAAATACAACGTAAAATTTTTTATTTATTAGAATAATGGCCGAAATTAAATGATAATTATGTTTATAACAAATAAAATTCTTTGTTAGTAATAACCCAGTAGTTATACAAATACACATATATCTTTCTACTGATTTGAGGTTTTAATATTATAGTGCATATTATTAAATTATGAATAAAAGTACATAAAATTATTTGTTATTTAGTGCTTGAACTCGTGGTCTTAGTTTGGGACTTGATATCGCTGTTTTTTGTGTTTGTAGATAATTATTTATCATTAAATTTTACATCTTTAAATATTAAAACTCTATTGGTGAAAGAACGTTTAACTGATTAAAACAAATATGCACACTCGACTCGCAATGACTTGCGGTGATCGGTGCAAGCGTATAAATATCGTAAGGCGCAGCGAAACACGCGACATTTTCGCGCGTAGCCGCGGGATTCGCCGACTGTCTGCCAAGCGATAAATGTTATTTATAGAAAAATATGCGCGTGACCGACCACTTCGGTACACAGATCTATTTCGGGATTTACAATAAAGAATTTATTCAAAGATAAACACGGAAGAACTTATGGCCTACGGCGTGGTGTAAAATTCCTGCCTGCTCTCGTTATTAAGACAGGTAATACATGATATTCTGTAATTCTGATTCAAGTAAACATACAAATTACGTTAAAGTAAATGAATAAAGACTGTACATGCAACTTTGTTAACTTAATAATGTCTTTTACTATTTTTTTTAATTCCTGTATCGTTTGTTGTTTTCCGTTCCTTATTATTTGCGTGCTATGTTAATATTGTTTATTATGGTAAATCATTTTTCTTACTTATTTGTTTGAAAGTTATACAGACCTGATTTGAGATTTCAAAACTATTTGAATGGTGACGGTACATCTTTGGGTAACATTAATTAAAACTGCTTCAAACGACATAAAGTACTTTCAAAGTACGGTATTACCATAGCTTTCAAAATTGAATTCCGATTATATTATATTATTACATGATAAATATGCAACATATAAAATAAGTACATAATACATATCTTAACATCACAAAGATCTTTACAGGCACAGCAACATGGAAGTAAGAGGGGCTGATTATTTAGTTAACTTTGATCTTACTCTTCCCCTTTGGCTCCATAAATAAACTGATGTGGATATAATCAATGAATTAATCCCTATTTTAAGAAGAAATAGGAAAAATATAAACATGTTAGGTGGGGCAAATAGATTATGCATTTTTCTGATTTTTACCCTTACAATAGTATTGAGCGACCATGCAATATAATCACTACATAGTATAAAACTAAGTCGCTTCTCTGTCTCTATATACCCATGAATGCGTAACTCTTTAACTATCTTAGATTCTTTTAGATTCTGGCGAGATTTTTCAATAGATAGTGATAAAAGAGAGCTTTAATTGAAAAAATGCTGTTCTAATAGTTATATTGCAAACGGCTGGATGAACTCTACCAGGTTTATCAAAATAATGATTTCATCTTACATCGTTCACAGTTTTTCGGTAGTATATTTAGTGCAATGATGCACCGTAGGGAAACAAGTAGATACGGGTCATTATCAAAGGCAATTTATATTTCACCGTACCTGGGTAAATAAGGTTTAGTTAATATTCATTTTCTAAAATGCTACGCCAATTTTAGGCATCGAATGTCTGTGAATTAGCGTTTTAAATTAACTAATTTCAGAAAGCGATTTCGTATTTGTTGAGAACCATTTCATCGATAAAATATTCGGGTGGAATGTGAATTCGGACTACAATTCAAACGGCGCCTTGCCTGGTGTTAAGCACAGACGATGCGCCTAGGATGGAACACGCTTACCTAGATAAGAACTTATTCACTCTTGATTTCAAGATCCCGATATTGTATTTTTAAGAACAACAGACACCGGTAGCGAGATCCACAGCTTTGCAGTGTGAATAATAAAAGAAAAGGATTTGGGATACGGATGTATGGATGGCGTTTTGCCGAGTGTTGGGTTGTCCGATATGAAAATGGGCTGACGAAGGAGGTTGAACAAGGTACTTGTATCAGACAAAAACTATATTGTGTCTACTACTAGTACAAATATTAATGCGTGTTATTTTAAATATCACATTATCGGCCTATAGCGTTCCACTGCACACTACGGACATTCCTCTTAAATGACGTATCTAAACGAAAATCAGATTTCTAGGTAAAATAAAAAATGTTTCATGTTTGAAACTTTCGTAGACCTGCTAAGTATAAAAGAAAATAACGCCACCATTTAACAAAATTTTGAACTAGAGCCTATGTTAAAAATTAAAAATGCACAGGAAAAAAATACAATGAAACATTTGCACCCCAGGTAACATTGAACAATGTATGACGGAAACACAAAACGTGGCCGAGCTGTTATTTCAACTGTTGGTAGCAGAAAACTTAAAAAATAATGCCTACATTCTCCAAAAATAAACACGACTGACAAACAGTGCTAGGCAAAACAAGAGTTAAAAGTATGAAATATAAAATGCACATTGGCAGAGTTGGTACCATGTTTCAGTGAAAAGTTCGCGCCCGTTAATTGGTTAAAAATACAGGCCTCTGTTTACATTACTGTTACACTCGATGTTCGTGCAAAGATCGGCTTTTTAATTTTTTATCGTATATGGTACTAAACTACTTATAGGTATAGTAACTATACCTATAAGTAGTTTTTGTAAGTAATGGTAGATTAATAATATTTTTCAATTGCGTATTAGTAATTTCCGATTCACGTATTCATATTATTCATGTTCGTGTTAGGTATTTCTTATTAGTTTAATATTAAAGAAAAGTATAACAAATAATAGTACCTAAAATAAAATAATACTACTCAAGATTAGTACTAAATCGTGTAATAAGTACTGTAACAGGTTTGCATCAAAACGAGAATATTATCCATGATATATTTTTTAAAAGATTTAGAAACAAGTTTTCGCGACTTGCAAACATTGAATCGAAACTGACTCTATGGGTTGTATTTCGTAAAAAGAAACTGTTGGAGAGTCGTTGAATATTCTCAAAATTCTAGTTTCATTGGTGGATTTCATGAATGTTTTCAAAAATTATGGAAAAATCGTTCCGGTGATGGGAAAACATTCTTGAGACTCCACAATCAATGATGGCAGTCTGGAATGATTTAAAAAGTTTTACACTACAGAACTGTTTAGTTAGTCACTGTATATTCATGAATGTCCATAATTTGTAGCGGTGGTTGAGTATATCCTTAAATCTGCAAAATCTAGACGCCTGTCACCTCAATCTGCCTGTGACCAGATTGAGGTGACAGCGGCAAATAGGCATTATTTAAAATAATTGTTTTCTTATAGGTTTTCACATGATTTAAAAACATAGATAGATAGATAGATAGATAGATAATTCTTTATTGCACAAAACAAATTAAACACTTAACATGATTCTGCACAGGAAAAAAGTACAATTGGCGGCCTTATTACTAAATAGTAATTTCTTCCAGACAACCAACTTATAATGAAGAGGACAATTGAAAGAAGGGGTATGCATACATATAAACAAGAATAAGAGAAATACAAATAACCTAAATATATATACTTAAATACATACATATGTAACTATCAACTTAAAATATATATATAAAGAAAATACATTAGCATAATTTTTAATACATACATACATAGTATAATATTGCAAACAAAAAATACCTAAATTAAATATACAAACTTTATAATATACAAAATAATATACTACGATTTATTCAACTTAAATAACAGTGACAGGCAGGAAAGGATAATGAAATAATCCACTAAGCCAGGAAATAATCCTTGACTGACTTTTTAAAAATAGGAAGAGTTTTGGATTTACGAATCGATAGTGGTAAAGAATTCCATAAACGAACAGACTGCACAGTAAAGGACTGAGTGTACACATGCGTAGAATGAGGAGGAAATATAAGATGGAGTTTATTAGCTGTGCGCAAATCACGACCCTGTGTGGGTTCCAGGAACTGAAATCGTTCTTTAAGGTACTGAGGAGCAGAAGGAATAAATAAAACTGTATAAAGAAGAAAGAATGTGAAGGTCACGACGCTGCCGAATAGGAAGCCAGTTAAGCTTAGCACGGAAGGAAGACACATGGTCATACTTTCGTAGGCCAAAAACAAAACGAATACAAAAGTTTTGGAGACGTTCAATCTTGTTAAGAAGATGCTCATTTAGATTTAAGTAGCAGCTGTCAGCGTAGTCAAGAATAGGAAAAAGCAAAGCTTGAACTAACGCAACCTTGGTTGGTATTGGTAAGAAGTTCCTTAGCCTGACAAGAGAGCCCGCCGCAGCATACAGCCTCTTGCTGACCTCAACAACTTGGGGCTCCATGTAAAACCACTGTCAATAATTATTCCAAGGTCTTTAACAGTTTTGGAGTACTCAATTTGAACACCATCAAAACATACGCAAGGCAAAGTGCTCCAATCAATCTTAGCTATCAGCCGGGACTGACCAACAACAATCGCCTGCGTTTTAGAGGGGTTAACATTGAGCCCAAACGACTTACTCCAATCAGAGATGCGAGTCAGATCAGTATTAATGACCTGCACAACACTTGCGAGGTCATTAAGTCTGCCCTGTGCATAAATTTGGAGATCATCAGCATAAAGATGAAATGATGAAGAAATAATGGGTTTTCACATGATTTAAATGAATTTTTTCAAGACAAAGGGAAACACACGACTGGTATTCAGATAAACTTCATGCGATATTACATTTTTGAATAGCGTTCGAGCGTGGGCAAACGTTCCAGTATAAAGTTTAAGTTATTCTGCTAGTTCAAGTCGAGGTCTTTGATGAATTTTGAATGGATAGTTCTTATTATTTTTTGATTCCTAACGAATTACCCTTGGCTGACTCAGTTAAAGAAAGATATAAAAACATGTATGTCGGCAGATACTGATTTCAAATAAGGCTTGGACAATTTTGTCATAAATAGCATCTGATTCTTTATATTATAATTGGGTCCAAAATTATTTCTAAATTATGTTCTTATACGAATATCCATATTCGAACTCGGTGGCGCCCTTATAATACCACACTGCATCCTCATAAGACATAAGTGTAATGAAATAATATAAATAAAAGGATTTCCATTTTAAATATGGTTTTCATTGAAACCGTGTTTCATAGTAAAACATAAGTGATGTTTGTTGTTTGACGAGGACTTCAGAATTACTTTCAAATGTCTTTAAGCTTGGTTTGGTCGAATTGTTGTTTGGATTGATTTATGTTCTTAATAACAAACTTATGATATGGCAGACGCGTCGAGGAGTGTCGGATGATGTCTAAGAGAACAATCATTATTATGAATAAAAGAACATTAAAAAGTAACTTTTGAATTCGGATTTACACAGAACTAAGAGAAAAGTATTGATTGTGGGCTTTTATGATAGAAAAAACTCACAAAGGTAGAAAAATGGTGAAATTAGTACCAAATCATACATAACCTTTTGTACATTATGATTTTTTTATCGAAGTTCCTATCAATTGATAAGCCTTATCTACTGGGATTCACATTTATTACAATTTATGCCGGTATCTTTGATGTCTGGTGCTCTTTTTCGCCGAAAATAGGTGATTCGCGTTTTAGGTAAATGTAAAAATAGATGTCAGTTATTGTTATTTTAAGTGAACTCCTAGTTTTTCGAATATGTATGTTTTCACTCGGGAAGGCCTGAGAGGAACCTTGTACAAAAACATCTTTCTTATGTATCTCAATTTGACATATTTCTCCCGTTATGCTTTTATTATGGCCGTGTTTCGGCATAAGGGTTGCGATAAGTTGCCCGTGTGAGTCCACAGCTAGGCTTAGTTTTACGATTAGATCGTAGTACAAACTAGTTCTTAAAACACTTAAAACCTTGTTCTTTCAATGCACTGTACTACTGCAATAGGGAATTAGGGAATGACCCTTCCGATCCTTTATATTGTGCCTACTGAATAGTTAATAATCGTAGATACACTACTTTTGACTTTTGGAAATAGTAAAAAAGGAAATAATTATTAAAAGTTATTATTACTGATGAAAGATAAGCCCAGGTAATCGTCAATGGAAAGTCGAAACTGACCATAAAAATTACTACGTCAGTTGCGTGGTATCGATATAGGATGAGGTTTAATTACACCATTGAAACAGTTTATGACTTAATGGCGGAATGGGTTTAAGTATCGACCTAGGTTATAATACCTACATGAATAAACCATTTGTGTAAAGTTTTCAGTATCGTCAAACACTCGTTGTCCCGTACCAACCAAACCTATTTTTAGGTTTTGAAATATGTATTAAAACAGTCAATCAATAGTCATAGTGAGGTTGTAATGGTTGAATCTTGTAGTAATAATATAAGACTTGTAGTAGAGGCGCAAGAATAATCTACTATGAGAAAATTTCAGTAGCACGAGATACTACAAGCCAATAAAAAATAATTCGACACACAAACTTAAGAAAAGTCCCATCAGGACACAAGCAAAAATCATCAGCCGTATTTTTAAGACTCAGAGCCGTCTGCACACTCCACAGTGAATTTGTTATGGCTATCAGCATCCAGAAGCTAGTCATTCCGAAAAGTATGTATCCATGTCATACGCGTAATGAGCCCCTGGCTACCTTCTTAGTCGCGTTAGATCGACACTGCAAATAAGTTTTGGAATCAATAAATGTATTAAAGAAGATTTAGTCCAGCAGAGAATTGTTTGGCTGAAATGGTGACAATAATCTACAAAACACAACTTCAGACAGCAAAAACGTAGTTTGGTTCGGAATGGCTATCGATCCAAATGAGATCTTTCTGACTGAACCAGTGAATTAAGTAGGATCCATTAATAAATTTAATGGTCATTAGCAATAATGATATAAATATAACTTATTATTTGCTTGTAGATTCACGTAAAAGCATAACTGACAAGCATAAATTTGAAGGTTGTATCTCCGACTCACGAGATTCTAGCGAGAACACATAAATCCCGCTCCGAATACCTCCTGCCGAGACACGGTCTTTAACGACCCCAGACTTAATTAATACTGCACCAAGTCCTTTACAGATTTATTACTTTGCCACGTTCAGCTAATAATTAGCTTATACATCAAATCGGCTGTTAATAAAAAATAAAAGCTAAGGCACTTGCCAATTTTTTATATAGTAACTATATATGCTCGTATTCATAATATATTGAAGTAGTAATGTATTGTTTTAAGTTTTTTTCTCTCACAAAACATCTAGCTTACTTGTTCGCAGTGATTACACTGGACAAAATAGACTTTGACAACCTGTCAAGCTAGGTTTAGTATACCCGGGCATTCACAAACGAGTAATTGATGTCAAGCAAAAAAAAAATACTGCAATGAATTCTTACAAAATATTATTTAAGAAAATTTTAAGAGTACAGAAATCCTTATTAATTATTCCAGTCCAGTTAAATTTTTGAAACAATGAAATATTGTTTTTCATCGTCGGGCGCATCATAAAAATCCGACGAGCAGCCGTATTGGTAACTTTTAATTTTACGGCCAATCCCGTAGTTGGCCATCGCAACAATGGCCCATTGTCTATTCCAGGTTGCGTAGTGAGGCGAAGTCTTAATTAAGAGTATACACTAGGGTGCGTTTCGTCTCAAATATTCAAACACAACGGAGGATTGCGGATACTAAATACTGCAAGCCACTTTGTAACTTACATTAAGGACTACAAGTAAGTTTCTGCGTGCCTTGTTTCATATCAAACACGCTAAATTTATAATTTTGGTGGAGGTTAAAATTTTATTGGTAGAAGAGTTCTGTGAGTGACTATAGAGTTTTAGTAAAAAGTAAAAACAAACATGATTAGTTTGTAAAATAAATTTCATTTAACGCATGGTAAAAGGGCTAATCGTGTATAGTGTCAATATCATCATCCAATTATTTAGGTTATGCTGAAAATAGCCAAGAGCAGTATGTATGGTATGGATAAATATGTTCTGTTTTTCTATTCTTGTGTGGTTTATTTGAAAATTATTTTTATCTCCCTGTAAGTGTGTGTCGTTAATATGCAAAAAATTACACCAAACCAAACTAATCTTCCACACTTTGGGGTTAATAGATCTGGTGCTTAGTAATACGTATTTTACCTTACTCACAGATCAATTTCATTCAACCTTTAATTTTTTACAACTATTTTGTTACAAATTCGTAACATAACAATGTTCAAATGTGGTTTGATGTGAACGACAACTATTAAAAGATTTTTCCACTATGCAATTACCTCGCGTGATTCGAAGCAAAAACCCCGGAACATGCAGTAGTCAAAGAAATCCAACGTTCAGACCACTAGACAACGAAGGCGTATATGTTTATATTTAACATGCCTATATATTATGATTACAATTTTCACATGGCCGACTGAAAAATCAGAGTTGTGGTTTCGATATCATACTGCGACATAAACTGAATGGAATCCTTATTTGAATGCATTTTGAGTGGACATGCTAAGATTTTAACGTTTGTACACATAGTGAAACTTTAATCATTTTTATGTTTTCACTTAATGGACACACATTCGCATTTCCGCCGAATTCACGACAAAGTACAGTCAACATTTATATACATTGTTTTGTGTCACGAAATGTCCCGATGCATGCTGGGAACGGGTAATAATCATTTTAAAAGTAATGACTATTTGCGAACTTGAAAAAGAATACTCGTATATTTTTTACACTGGGTGTGTATCCCATCTGACCCAGCGACTTCGCCCGGTGATATGCTATTAATGTGATTCACATTCTATTTACTTTTCCGAAATCGTTTTAGTACACGTTTAACAGAAGCTAGAATCAATGAACAAAACAATTAATTACCTAACTATATATTTTTTCCAAAAAATCTGAGTGTGTCAAGTTGGTGAAAAGATAAAAGTGATTTAATTTTAATTTCACTATGTGGCACAGTCAAAATCTTAACGTGTCCAGATGACGACAAAATAAGTTACAATAAGTCCAGTCTCATGTGTCGAGTTGGTGAAAAGCCCGGTAAACCAAGAATTAAGGCATACGTTTTATTCTCTCTTCAACCTATCGCAGTCTACTGCTGGACATAGGTCTCTTCATTTAGCGCCAGATATCTCAGTCCTCCGCTTTCATCATCCAGCCTCCACCAGCGACCTTTTGCAAGTCGTCGATCCATCGGCCCGGAGGGCGTCCTATGCTACGCTTGCCAAGACGCGCAACCATATGTTTTATTGTTATTATTAAATTGGGTCAGAATTATGTTTCCCAGTGCTTCATACACTCGGTTCATACATGATCAGTGAGAAATATGTTAGGTTTTATACATAAAATCATGAAAAAGAAGAAGAATATACCTTAGGGGTACATACTCGTAAGTACATCTTTTGATACTATCACAATACCTCGAATCTACCTCAACTCGAATTACATGTCATCATCTTTTCTCGGTCGGTTACCACCACGAGATTATGCTGAGTAGGGATCTATTTTAAAACATTAGTATTAGTCTAGTTCAGATTTTTTTGTCTGTGTTCTAACTATAGAGAATAATAAATAAACACAACGCTTTTTCTGAATTATTTTAACGAGGCTCTGGCGACCCTTAATAAATACACTGGACCTGTACGCTGGGTTGCACTCGGATACCCTCAATATTCAAAGTCTTTAACGGAAGCCTTTGTCAAGCGGTGAACATACCTAACTATAAAGGCTGCAGTAGTAAAACACCGCAGAATAAAAGGTTTTTGTAAAAATAATTTTAAACTTATGAATCAGCTTTGACAGTCAAATGAATCATCGTTCAAAATTATATATGATGTTACTTAGACCAATCAAAAGTTCAGTGAGCAAATGTACATGATTTGTGAGCTCTACCAAAATTAGGACAACACACTTGTATCTCTCATTTCCATATTTTAATCAAAAGGTGCGTATTCATGCGCGAGACACGCTTTAGGAACAAATTAATTTTAGAGCACCGAGCTAAAATCTCTACTATCAGACGTTAATTAAGTGTAAATCTACCTTAACATAATAAAAATAGACTTGAAATTTTTAATACGATTATTACGATATGAAACTGCTTAGAATATCCTACTTTCTTCCTACGTAATTTGGCTCTGAATGAAAATTCACTTGATACTCTTCCATTCAACGATAATGTTTTTAAATAAATATATCTTTAAGGTGGTTCTTTTATTTTCTTTTATTTTGTTACAAGATGTTCCCCGCGGTATAACCCGCGTTATAAGATTATATTCTCCCGTAGTAAAACATAAAACCTAAAGGCCCACCGCGCGGAGAAATAATGCTTTATTTTTCTAAAATAAAAAGTATTTTCTAAATTAAAAGAAGCCTATGTTTTTTCTTACTACATCAGCTACCTGCCAAAAATAGTCCGGTCCAACCGTTACAAAGAAAACCTGGAAAAAACAGACGGACAGATAGATAAAAATTAAAAAATTGCTATTTTGTGCCGTATATATTCATATGCATGTAGAAAAAAATGTTATTTCAATATTACAAAGAGACAATTCAATTTTATTTATATGTAAAAGAAGAATGTGATTTTAGTTAAATGTTTATTTTTCAGTTAATTCCCGTATTATGTGCGGGAAATAATTGGAAACCACTAAATCCCATTTTATTTTGTATTGGGATTCAATAATTTATCATTGTACATACGTTTTAAAGTATAATAAAAAATAAAAACCTGAAAGATTGCGAAATATATTCACAATATACACTGACTCATGTGCCACTAAAATATTAAGAGCAGCCATAAACTTTTTGGGTCACCGGTATTTTATAAAACAAATAAAAGAAAGGTTCTTCGGTAGGTAACCAAATCCGGATTCAATTTGAAACTTCCATGTTTTAATATTGCAAAGAAAACCTATTTATTCAACGTATAAAACTTTTCCAGCTACGGAAAAGTAAAGGGAAATAACAAAAACATGGTATATTTTAAACTACCTTTAAGCCCTTAAAGTAATTGTTATTGCCTTTTGTTGAAAGCAATGTGTCCGGTTTAAGGTTATTTTATCACTACTGTACATTCAAATAAAATCCTACACAAACATTTCATGTCAAATGTTGTTAAGAGGACCACATAAGGCTTGTCCTGTGAAAAAGTTATCAGATCTCGAGTACAGTCAAGCTTCTGAATCTACAGAGCCTAACTCTACCTACCCTGATTTCATCAAATTCTACATACCAGTAAATATGTATGGCTTTGCCATTTCGCTACCGTCGTGGAGCTGTTAATAAATAACGAAACAAACAGCCAAGCCATGCATATAAACTGATTATGTAGAATTTGAGGAGAAATGTGAGATTATTATCAAAATCCTTCCTATTTTTAAAAAAAATATTTATTCATACACAAATAAACGAAGAACAATTATGAATATCTGCCAAATTGTAAAACAGTTTGTCGGCACTATCTGTCTACCTTTAAAATAAAAAAATATTTCTTGGATATTTACCAATTTAAAAGTAATACATGTTAATCTATATTAGACGGTATGTTTGTTGCTAAACGTTTCGGTATTGTTCCTATAACCGACATGTTGTAGAGCTATTAAGCGTATTTACATTAGTATTCAGTGTTCAAATATTGATTTATGATTTTAGCGTAGACAATTAATTCGTCATAGAAACGTTGAACATCGAATAATAACGGGACAAGTGCTTCTACTTGGACTTAAAAGCGGATCATTTGTTGTGTAGTACATCTAGGAAATTACCCTAAATTACTCTTTCGGCTTATACATGAGTTAAGCAGATAATTTAAATAGTTTCGACTCTTTAGACTCACCTTAGTATGCCAATCAGTCTGGTTGCTATATTGACCTATCTGTGGATATGAGGTTTGGAATTAATAACTACCAACTATACGCATAGGTGGCTTACCTACAGCCCAATAGCTATACTCTGCGGGATGGCCTGTGACCTAGTATAACAACGTATAATGTAAATAACCCAGTAGGTTATTATCATTATACGTTGTTGAAGTTTTTTCACTGCACTTTAAACATTTATATCTACATTTTATTCAGATAAATTAAAAGGAGAAAATTTATCTATTTCCATTGACATATCTAGAACCATTTACAATATCTCTTGTTAACTTCGTGAAAGTAGCCGAAGTCAGTTTCTAGTCCCAAAATGTTAAGTATGCTAATGACTTCCGTTCGTTGCTTTGTTGATGCGTGTAAGAAGGGCGAACTAGAAAATAAATTGTGGAGTCCTATCCCCTGCTTATCCTTACTATCAATGCGCATTGATAGCATTAGTGAACGTAGACATGGACTCGATGCTATTCCTCGACTTTTAACATTTCAAATGTCTCAAAGGTTTGTTTTACTTAAAACTTTTCGAGCTTTAGTTCGGACTTAGTGGAAGTAAAAGTCATTCATTCAACTTCACTATACCTTCATATGAATGAAATTGTAATCTAATATGACTGTGTATTTAATTGAGTATGTATAGTAAGAACTAGTCTTTACAAGAAAGAACACCAATTTTTTACTAGGGTAAAAAAAAACAATATAGAACTATATTTGCTTACAAATAACATGAAAAAGTACTATTTTTACTCGAGCATTATTTACAACAAATTAATTAACACATAGTGAATAGAGTGCCATGTGGAATTATCACATACACAGCGGGATAACCAGGTTTTTCTATGCTTTGGCGGCAAACGAGTGAACGGATTCTGATTGTCATCGTCGCTCACGTACTTGCATTGCAGTGTTGCCGAACTATCGATAGTTTGACTATTGATTGTTGACGTCCAAAAATCATCTAAGCTATCGATATTGATCGATTGATCATATTTAAAGGACTCCAGAACGACTTTTCCGAAAGTAACTGATTCCACAGTTTTTTCGTGCGATGTAAAAATTACATCACAGGCACAACTAGTATGAGTATATAAACAGTTAACAATGTGATTAAAATCTTGAATTATTTTCAAGTAAAATGTGTTGATTTTTATAGAACGTGATTTTGAATTAGTTCTTTAACGGACACAATAGATTATCAGTCATGGCTAGCTGTATGGGCGTTAAAAATGTAAGTTACCTGTCTTATAAATAATTAAAATAGAGTTTCTAGGCAGTGAGGTAATTTTTTTATTTATTGCAACTAAAGTAGAAGGCATCCTATATAGAACGTTACGGTAAAAAGTGGAACACATAACAAAAAGTAAGTACTTCGTGAATTAGTAACATATGGTGGTGTTCGGGTGGCCGCCCAGGTGACATGACCTGCGTCAGTTACGAACGCGGCCCCCCCAAAGGGACGCACAATAAACAGTAACGCCCTCGTAAATTCTTTCCAGCACTACTCTAATTTGTTCTTCCTTTTACCTTGATATCAATTTAAATACATTGTCTAATTAAAAACTTTCTTTATGTTTCAAGAATATTTATTTTGCATTAAAAGCTTACACTTACATGAGAAATTAATATACTAAGTGTACATGTACATATTCCATTCAATAGAAACCAAAGACCGAAGTCGATAATAGGTGTTGATTTCTGTCTTCGGTTTACATTATTCTTTCATACACAAGATCAAAGATTGTGTATTTTGTAAGTAAAACCTTATACTTTTTCCATGTCGAACTATCTAATAGAGGCCTGCGCGTTTCTTACAGTGGTCATCCGCGGCACTTGAAAGATATACAGCGCCTGGCTATTGCGAGAAGCTCATCTCTACAACTTGCTAGGCGCGAAATCAACCGCTAGCTGGCAGCGGTTGGCAGTACGCTACTTCCTCAAAGGGACAAAACAGGTGAAGTTTAAGCAATAATTCTGATTTCATTATTGATATTGTCAGTGAATTACTATTTAAAAACTAATATTTATTTTTGAACTGTTTTTATAATTCAACTAGCTTTTGCCCGCGGCTTCGCTCGCATTAAATTCGGGTTAACACGGTACTTTCATTTATCACTATACATAGGATTTCCCCTCCCTCCAACTTTAAAGGTTTTGGGGTCAATAACAGATTTTTTTAGCAAAAAATATGTTATAGTGAGCTAACCTTAAAAGATAGACATATGCTGTCGCAGACTTTTTTGTAGACCTTAAAAGGAGAACAATACTCTCATACATGACTTTTGTGTAACTTTAACCGTTACGCAGCGTACGCAGCGGAAGCTCCAAGTATGAAAAAATACCCCCGATTTTGAAACATTCTTCATTGCTGCTCCGCTTCTATTACTCGTAGCGTGATGATGAGGCTATATAGCCTATAGCCTTCCTCGATAAATAAGCTATCTAACACTAAAAGAATTTTTCAAATCGAACCAGTAGTTCCTGAGATTAGCGCGTTCAAACAAACAAACAAACAAACTCTGCAGCTTTATATATTAGTATAGATGTCGTTTTCAATATAATTTTATTTGATGGACAATGTTGCAAATTCCTGTAAATTGTGTTTTTATGTCTTGTTTTAAATATACTTAGAGATCGATATAAATATTTTTAAATTTTGTCGCCTACATCAAAACTTATTATTATTTTTAGTTTTTGGAGTTATAGTTAGTAGGTCATAATATAATAAAAGCTTCTGGGGTCGTATTTAGCTATATTTAGGAGGTCAGAATTAAGTGTAAATTTGATATTAGAATTAATATTATTATCTACTGTCTTAGGGTATGTGTTTTAGTGTCTTATTTATGTACTAGAATGATAGTTGTAATTGATCAAAGATTTAATGTTTTAATTTTGTTTTTTTATCTTTAGATAAAATTTTTATGCAATATCTCGATTAAATAATTAAGGTAAGATATTACAAATGAATCGTACAGTAACAAGTGAACTCTTGGTGGAAAGAAATTAACAAAATTTCGTACGTATCCAAAAAAACGAAGAGAGTTAAGATTTTAGATGATTGATTTGTGGACACCATGTCAGTTGACCTGTGCAGTATGCAGTTGACTGTCAACTATCAGACCGAGATACTTTCCTTTTTTGACTCTCATAATTTTACTGTCTATTGTCATCTTTGGGAAATTTATTTATTTTTTATTTAGCATTGGTAAAATTCTTTAGTTGATATTATTTTTAATCATTTTATAATAATGAAGTATATTGGTGTGTTAACGACTAGAAATAAACACTTTCATACATCAGCTATCTATCAGTGAAAATCCTGTAACAATATGTCTAGCTTTTATATTCACTTGTACTTCAAGGAGCAACAAGTGCGTTGCAACTTCGTAGAAGGGGAATGGCAAAATAAATAGGGAATGGGAACGGGTTTTAGACCTCCCTCCGGTACAGTTTGGTTATCTCGTACCACATTTACACATACCTAAGATCTGCGTGGAAGCCTCAACATCAGCTGTATCTTACGACTCCGCAACAATAATTCGATTTAGCTTAGGGGAGTTGTGAGTTTGATAGATAAAGTCTTTCTGGTTAATATCCTACATCAATTCACACTGGATCTTATTAAGGGATTACATGTATCTACTGTACCGTGGTCTGAATTTTACCAATCTATACTGACGTTTGATTATTCAGCTGAGTTCGATGCGTCGTGGTGGCGCGTGGTTGGTTTCGACCTATTATGGATATATGGCTGGCGGTTGATGGTTTATAATTTAGTTATACACAAGGCATATATTTGTCTTATTAATTTCAGTTCTTAAAATGGATTGTACGTTTACGTATATTAAAACTATTTTTTACGCGTTCTACTTTTATTATTGTTTTCATACGAAAATAAGGCAAGTTTATTTTAAATTATAATATAGATGTGTTAATGTTTGGATACAAAAGCGAATGGCTGCAACTTATTAACTTTTACGGCTCAGTGGGTGCGCGTAATCAATTTACCTTGCGGTCTACAACAACGGCACGGCTCACAATTCATGGGTTGCAAAAAAATTTTACGTTGAGAAAGTACCTACTGTTCATAATTTAATGTTTTCTTAAAATTGGCCATCTTTTAAGACTACTAAATTGGCTTTCTATTCGCCTTTATAAAAGTCTTAGTAGAAGAAACTGTGACACTATAAATAGACTTCTTAGTACTGTTCAACTATAAGCAAGAACGGCTTTTATTATTATAGAAATATTTAAGAGGACTAGTGTTAAAGAAAAAGTGTTATGTGGCAGAATGTAATTTATAAATTGTTAATATTTGCTTGTATTTATGATAGTGCTTTTCCATGAAAATGGCTTTCTCTTCTCTAATGGTTACTACCAGAATGTTAGGGGCCTACGAACTAAGTCACACGACTTTTACTCAAAAGTCGCACAGTCACACTATGATTTTGTCTGTATAACAGAAACATGGCTGACTCCAAACTTTTATGACCGTGAATACTTCGATAATAAATTTAATGTGTACCGTTGTGATCGTTCAGCGTTAGATAGTGGTGCGACCAGGGGAGGGGGAGTGGCTTTGGCAATACGTGCTGATTACCGTCCGTTGTTAAGAGACTGGCTTACCCCCTCACGTGCTTATTGCGACTGTGTATGGGTTTCTATTCCATTAATCAACCAGATTAAAGACAGTTCTATATCACCTGTTTCTAGACTTGAGAACCGATATCTTAATATATGTTGTATTTATATACCACATGGACCAGGCCATAGAGAAGCATTAAGCTGTTTCTTAGATTTAACGGGAGATCTTATCTCTGAACGTCCAAATGATATTTTTTAATAACTGGCGACCTAAATATCTCACAAGCGGAATGGTTAAACGCTGATACACAGATAAATTCAAGCAGTGACTATGTTCTACAATTATTAAATGAGTTTTATATCCTTTACCGAATTGAGGCAATATAATTTTATTAGTAATAAAATAACCGTATTCTTGACTTAATTTTAAGCACTTGTTGTTGTGAAGTTAAAGCATGTGGGTGTCCACTCGTTAAGGAGGATGCACACCATAAGTCACTTACCATAGATCTTAATTTTGACTTTCACCCTCCACTCAAACCACAACCTAAATTCTGCTATAATTTTCATTCGGCCGACTATGATGCAATCAATCGCGAACTTAACAAAATCGACTGGCATGCTCTTTTTTGTATTTAAGTATAGATGAATGTACTGAACGATTTTATAACTTTTTGAACAAATTAATTGAACTATACGTCCCACAACGTAAGTTGCGCTCGTCTACTAAGGTACCAGCATGGTATAGTGCATCATTGAAAAAAGTATTAAATGAAAAACGTAAATATCATTCATTATGGAAACGATATAAGAATCCTCTTGACTACGAATGCTTAAGATATTACGTAAGAGAGCTCAAAAGATGGAGTTGGAATGCTATAGCAAATTTATGTTTTTTTCTGAAGATAATATAAAAAATAATCCAAACTTTTTCTGGTCTTACATTAAATCAATCTTTAAAACTAATGGTTTTCCGGAAGTTATGGAATACAAAGGAGAAAAGGTAGATGATGGTGAAACAATATGTAATCTCTTTAATACTCATTTTCATTCTGCTTTTGAAAAATCAAATCTCAATTCGTTTCAAGCCGAGAATCTTGAAGCTCCCTCTAGTCCGGTGATTGATATAAATTCAATAGAATTTAATGAAAATTTAGTTTTTAAACATTTGAAATCGATTAATATACATAAAGGATCCGGGCCAGATGGAGTCCATCCTCTACTTATACAAAAATGTGCGAAGTCACTTGCCGCGCCTATCACTATGCTTTTTAATAAATCGTTGAGGGATGGTTGTTTCCCAGCGGTTTGGAAGTTAGCTTGGATTACTCCCATTCCTAAAGGACCGAGAAGTAAATATATTGAAAAATACAGGCCGATATCAAAATTATGTCAATTCAGTAAAATATGCGAAAAAATTGTAACTGAACAGATTTTTAGTGTAGTACAACGGCACATCTCACAAAATCAGCACGGTTTCTATAAGGGTCGCTCGGTTGAGAGCAATCTTTTAGACTTCACCACTAAAGTTCTTGAGGCTATGGACAAAGGGTTTAGCGTTGATGCTGTGTATGCCGATTTTGCCAAAGCATTTGACAAAATTTGTCACAAAAGCCAATAAAACTTTGGCAACTTGGTATACACGGTGATCTTTATCGTTGGATTAAGTCGTATATTGAAAATAGAAATCAATGTGTAGTTCTTTCTGGTTTATATCTCAACAAAAACCTGTCACTTCAGGCGTCCCACAAGGCTCACATTTGGGCCTTATTATTTACGTTATTCATTAACGACATTGGTAGATATATAGAACACTCAGACATCCTTTTATACGCCGATGACACAAAATATTTAGAATCATACGTGATATCGAAGACTGTAAGCTTCTACAGGAGGATCTGAATAGTTTTGGCCAATTCTGTAATGATAATAGTTTATTTTTGAACTTAGATAAGTGTAACGTTATAACCTATTCCAGAAAGCGGAATATATTATCTTACGACTATGACTTAAATGGTGTAAGGCTAAACAGAGTAACACAAATCCGTGACCTTGGTGTCATCATGGATGCGCAACTCACATTTATTCCTCATATTGACACTATAATAGAAAAAGCATTTAGACAATTAGGGTTTATACTTCGAGTTGCAAAACCATTCAAAAAATCTCAAACATACAAAATCTTGTACAATAGCTTTGTATTAAGTCGACTTGAATTTGCATGTGCTGTCTGGAAACCTTTTTACATGTGTCATATTAATAGAATAGAAAACATACAAAAAAAATACATTAAAGCACTCGATTATAGGCTGGGTAATACTTTTATTGGTTACGAAGATTCACTTAAACGTCATAAAATAAATCTTTGGAAGTTCGCCGTGACTGTGTTGACTGTGTCCTACTTTATAAAATAATTCATAACCTCTTAGAGGCCCCTACACTTCTGCATAATGTATTTCTCAGAGTACCCCGTGGACATGAGCGTCACTGTCGTAGTAAAGATCTGTTTTATATCCCCAAATGTAAAACGTCTTATTGTAATAATATTTTTATAAAGCGTGCCTGCAGACTATACAATGATTGTAGTAAACTGTCAGATATTGATATATTTTGCTGTACAATACACTTGATAAAAAAAGCCTTTGATTCCTGATTTTGGCTTGTCCTGCAATCTGTTCATTTTTGTATTCCTGTCTAAATAACGGATTATAAATTTACCGAATGACCAATTAAACCCTCATTATACCTAATAATTAACATTGTACAAGTAACATTACACTAATACTAATTCGGAGCTAAGCTCAAATTAATATATGTAACTTGATTAATGAAGGAAACTATAGGTCTGTTTGTAAAAACAATATATGTAGAAAGTAATAAAAATGTATGACCGTTTGTTTTCTAAATAAATAAATAAATAAAATAAATAAATAAATTGTGACAATAAAATTAACTTAATTGACGCTCCAACTGCACGTAAATGTAAGAAGTATAATACTAAGTTACATTTAAAACTATCCAAGTAAACGTATAAAAGTACATATCAGAAGTATTGTGAAAGCAATAAAGAACACAGTAGTGGTAATGAAGCCACCCGCGGCAACGCGCCGTGTGTAACGACTGAGAGCAAACTAAACTTGTCCAACTTTGTCTTTTGAACAGCTACAGAGGACCCTTACAATTCATTATTTGAGCTTACCTAAGTCCTTTAAACTTCTTAATTAGTTTCTGTAGCTTTGCGTTATGAATCTGTAAGTAAGACCTAATTGCGGATATGCCAGAATAAACGAGTATGCAAATACATACAACTAAGATAAAGTTCCATTGCAGTTGACCAGTGACCGACAAAAATCTTTAAGTTGTCAAAGAGTTCCTCACTGAGAAGAAATTCTTAAAACTATTGTTTATATTTCAAGAAAAAAACATATGGAAATCATAAAATTTGATTTTATTTTTAAACTAAGTTATTGAATTTATCTGTCGTAATATATTACAGCTATGACCATAAAAAAAATTACCAAACATAAATAAGGATTGATGGAAAGAAAAAAACAAATAGGATGAATAATAAAACAAATGTTTAATTTAAAAAAGTGCATATTTCAGAAACAAAAGTAATATTATTAAGCTTGAAGAACTGTTAATAAACTTAGTGAGACAATACGTTAATCAGCGTGCAAAGCTTGATTACACCAAATAATAGACTCTCGGTTGACGCTCATTTGCGCGCTGCGAACTGAGGGCCACTTCTGCTCCTCCGATTCGGTTTTAATTATGGCTTCTCGTTTCTCTGTAATCAAACTATTTTTCTCGTTTGAGCCCAAATTAAGAGCTATAATAATGAATTGTGATAAACGTCTTAATTTAATTGGTGCAAAATTGTAGCCTTACAAAAGTATTGACTATAAATACTAATTTACAAAAAAAATAACACTGACCTATTTTCAGGTTGAGCCGGAACTGCGGGAACGGGTTCTCCGGCACTTGATGCTGTATCTGCGGCGGAACTTGCGCGGTGAGCGCTAACGCTTTGTACCGTGACTGTTCCGCTGTCGGCAGAACAATGTCCACGGACCTCGACCTTAGGCTTGAACCGGGGACGGTCAGCGAGTTGCTCGTACCGTTTATCTCTTCGGCCCTACTGCCGGATACTTTCGAAAAACAGGAATCAACAGATGCGGCGCGGTCGCGCTTGAGTTCGGGCACTGCAAGGTAAATATCGTACACAAGGGTATCGCGTGGAGTGTTGTTTGCGGCGCCTTCCTCAGATGCGCGGACGTTCTCGAGAGAACTGCCCGTTGGTTCAACGAAGAAGGCTTCTTGGCGTGAAATCGAGCGCCTTCTCTGTGGTAGACTCGGCGGCTCATCGCTCGGCGGTTGAAGTTCAAAGGAAGGTGCACCGGGCGATGGAGGTGGCGAGTCTGAGGGAGGCGCGATAAATGTTCGCGGTGGCGGTGGTGGAGCGAGGAGTATGCGCGGAGATTCTGCTTCGCTTTCGTCGTCATCGTCGTCGTCTTCTGCCGAGGACGACGCGAGGGGTCGTTCCGGCGTGACTCGCTCCTCGCTTCGGCGAGCCAGCCAAGTTTCCATGTGGCGACAGTGAACGCATGGTGGTGGAGTTCCTTTGCCTGATCGGCGGCGGGACCATAGACGCGGGACCTGATGACAATTAATTTATGTTTTATTTTGTTATTTCCCAAAACTATAGCAATTAAATACTTATTAAGAACACGTGTCAGGGTTAATTTAAAAGAAGCCAGAGGCCAAAAATTTCAAAAGTAATCTTCAAGGCACATTTCTGTTATTTTGCATATTTCATAAAATAAAATAGATACATAAGTAAAATAATTAAAGCTCACGCCTTAGTCCCCGAGGGTTAGGCAGAGATGATGGAACGCCACTTCGCGCGGTCCTGACATACTTCCCTAGCTTCATTAACATCTTTTCATATAAGCTTTTTATTCCTTTTACTTGGGACCCCAGCCTTCTTAAGGACTTGGCCAATTTGGTCAAGGTAAGTCTTTCTGGGTCGTCCCCTGCTCGTGTATCCTTCCACATATTTCATGTTAATATTAACCTTTTTTTTGTTGCAATACCTTATACTAATTACTACGGAATGATATCTATGTTTTGAGGATTTCAAATGTTGAATAACTGTGGATTTTCAAAATCATGATGCTGCGGCCTAACTCAATACATAATGTAGAATAAAATGTAACAATCAAGTCACCATCTTATGGGATGACTAATACAGTAAGTAAGTATGTATGAAAACTATACATAAGTAGATAGATAAAGCAAAGTCAAGCGTCATACCTCTAAGTAAGTGCCAGAATCGTCGGAGCCGGCGGAGTCGAAGGAGCGGCTGCGTGCGCCGGGCTGCGGCACGGACAGCAGCGAGCTGGCGCCCGACCCACGCGCCGCTTCCAGCTGGATCTCATCGAACGACGCCGACCGGACCTGGTAATAGTATACAAATAACATAACTACATAAACTTTTATATATTTACAACGTTAAGGTTATTGTAATATAAACACTATAGACTTGAGTAAAATTCAAGGTAATCTATACTAAAATCATAAAGCAGAAAAGGTTTGCATTTTTGTGTGTATGCTTGTAATGAATAAACTTGGAAACTTCTGTGTCGATTTCAAAATTACCATTGGAAAGCTAACTGTACTCCAAGTAACAAGGATATTTTAATTGCTAGCAAAAATTCGCTGCGGAACCTATTGATGATACTCACGTTTGTTCTATAAAATCTAAAACATATCAATATCTAAAAAAATTGCGGGATATCCAACTATTGACAATAACCTTTTTTAAAAAGTTAAAAAAGGACCAATATTCAACCATGTCATTCAGCATTTATATATCTGTTTAAATCCCCATCTTAATTAATCAATGTATTTTTAGACCATTTAAATTTATATAGATAGCATTGTGAATTGTTCGAATCGGTTTTTCCTTTCAATTGATATAAAAAATCTTATGTCCACCCGTGTGAAGCCTGGTCGGGCTGCTAGTAACATATTAACTAACAGATTTGCTAGGCTTATAATATGTTTAAACCCTGCTTAATTTAAAATAAACGCGAAACTATTATACTTCTGTCATATTATTATTTGTAGGCTGCCGTAGGTAGGCTCTCAAAAGAACCTAAAAATGATTATGTAAATATTAAAAAGTAATTTTAATATTTTATTAGAGCACTCCTGATAAAGAACTCGATCAGCAGTAATTCTTTTGTCAAAGCTCATGTACTTAAATTTTGAATTTAAAATATAATTTTCTAACGGTAAGTGTCGAACTTATTGTTCTTTCCTTACTCTAATGTATAATAATTGACGATCGAAAATTGCTTCTAAAGTCCCATTTGAATTTTTAATTTGATTTATCTTTACAAATCTGTTAAGTATTGATAAGACGTCCGTCAGAAGCAAATACATAATACAAAACACGTTTTATGCTAATACTGGTGATTAAGCGTTTTACGAGGATGGGCTTTATTTAAGTAGATAATTCTGAGATAAAAAACCCACAAAAGTTTTTCTGAGAGTATTTGAGGAAGGATGGAGACAGTTTTTTTCATTCGTGAGTTTAAATATGAGAGAAATACGCAATTCGAGAGGATTATTTTATAGCTACCACAGATATACAACTACATGTCTAAATCTTTGATTGCGACACTGACATCGCTTAAAGTTAGAGATGAAATACGAGTCCGAGTACCTATCGTGTACAGTAAAACTTTTTTCAGTAATATAAATCATCAACACATTATACGTCCCCACCGAGGGACACGAGCCTAACCGTATAGGGTGATAAGGCCTTAATCGTCCACGCGGGTTCTGTGTTCTGGGTCACTCTCCAGATCGGAAGGTAACATTTAACATTCCACACCAATGTGCCACCGACGCTCTAATATATGCAGTTTAAATTCTTGGTAATCTAACACACATGGTGATGAAGGTTGACGTCATTTATATATATTTTTTATTTTATAGGTAAGCAACCAAGCAGACGATTTGTCTTAAGGAAAGTGATACCTTATCCCATTAACACTCGCATCTTCAAAGGAGCAACGAGTATGTAACCAAAATTCCAAAAGGATAGGAAGGGCTATTTCGACTTCGCTCGGCAAAACCGTAGGCCGTTATAGTAAATAGAAATAAGAACAGAGGCTTCCTGACAACAAGTGTGATTGCTTGCGTTGAAAAGTTGAAGCGATCGAAAAAAAACAGGTATTATTTTTCGTGGATAAATAAACTAACTACAAATATTTCTAGTTAAACAAATTACATATTATCCGAAAACTATTTGTCAAAATGATATAGACAGCAGCTGTCATTTCGGGGACACATTTTTTTATTAATGAAAAACTGTCCGTTTTTTTATACATCCATGGCCCAAGCATAGCTCTCCCACACTTCAAGTCATCAGCGTCAGCCTCAATCAGTGAGTGAGAGATTCGTTACGAAGAGTGACTATTTTGCAATTAATGTTTTATACCGTTTATGCAATAAACGTTCAATCGTTTTATAATATTAATATTTTGCAAGCACCTACGAGACTTTTTAATCATTTTCCATACCTAAACTAACCTATAAAGTCTCAAATTTTTTATATTTTAGTATTTATTCATCACAACAAACACAAAACCCAAAGAATATGAGCGGGATGAAGAAGGTTTAAAAATATTTGTACTACTGGATTTACACCGATATACATATGAATACAGAAAATTACAAACTCAGAGAACCAAGTTTAAGTAATATATGGATAAAAGGTATACGTCCAACCAATATAAAATATCAGTATTATATAAAAAACATTGACCTTTTTAATTGACAAAAATGCTTCAATGTTGTTTTAATAAGCGTAATCTAAATAACACTGGCGACCATGACGGTAATTTATTTATTTATTTACGTATTTCAACAACGGAGTATTTGAAATGGATTGTTTTTTATGCAAGTACAATTTTTTGATATTGATTAAGACAATTGTGTAAATATCTATTACACATAACGTAAATGAGTACATATAGCTTACCCTATATATTACATACAAGAATCGACATAAGCAGATTTGTTCAGACACATAATTTTATGTACTGCCCGGGGACTGAACCAAAACTCTTCGTGAATTAGCTGACCTCTTAATCATTACACTACCACTGCATGAATCGTCATTTTGTCCAACAGGACATGACTGTTGTTGTAGTTGTATTTAACGATATAATTTACGTTTATCAATATTTCTTTGTTATATGTAATAAAAAATATGTAACGAAACACTAAAAATGGTATTTATCAGTTTCATATTGTATGCAGGGTCTGTTGTTTATTTAGTTGAATTTGTTGTACAATGGCATCACGTGAAGCCGTATTTTGCACTATTTTATTTTCTGCACCAGCAGCACTCTGCAGCGGAACGACGGCTCTAAAACCACCGTAATGGGTAGTTTGTACCCTATGGCTACATGAGGTTAGTTTGTACAAAACAGGCTGCTCGCTTACTTTATATGTACCGTAGGACTTCTATTCAGATATCTAAATAGGGTATTTAATGAATGACCATAGCATAGCTATGAAATAATGATTTGTTACTTTTAATAAAGCTAGAGCATTAACTTTAAAAAATGCATGTGAATATAAGATATAGTTGAAAATTTTTTGGATAGTAACCCGCTGCGTTGGTCTGCAGCGTTGTACAGAGCCACTTAAGTTTCGTTTGCTTTGTCACAGGATGCACCACTAGGTTAGCTTAGGTTCAAAGGTTTTATGATAGAACCTATTACATCCTATCTTTTGTCAATACAAAATTTGCAACATAATGAAAACAAATGCATACTACTTTGGTAACGATAATAACTTCAGCCAACAATTGAGGGTAAACTCAAAATATCGTTATTTTTTGTCTCAATGCGTCAATAAATTTTCTAAAAATTTTTTAAATACTTTTGAAAATAAATAGTTCAAAAAAAGATACTTTTTGAGAAGAGCCATCAAGAAATTACTCTAGGCTGTGCAGACGAATGTTTCGAACCTAGATCGGTGCTCAGTAGGATTCAAGTCAGCTAATATTGGCTTGCATTCCAAATATCAGACACATTGAATCACATTATGTAGAGTATACCATAAATTGTTGTAGGCAAACATTAACGCGTTAAATTTTAATTTAATATCACGTGGTTTTTGAGAAGGAATCACACATAAAAGTTTATGTTTTTCATCATCATCAGCTCATTAAACATCCCCACCGAGGGGCACGAGCCTATGTTTGTTTTCCTTCACCGTAAGAGCGTCGGATAACGTACATATAATTTCGAAAGCACATTGGTACGTAGCGAGATTTGAACCTCAGCCCTCCCGGTAGGAGAGCAACAATCTGTCTAGTTAGGAATATCAGTGTATCAGTAATTTCATTATAATTCGTTGGGCAATGATATCAATTTCTAATACACATGTCATCAGAAAATAATACGCATTATAAATTGATTTATTTCCTAGGACCTTTATAACTTTTCGTAGGATTATACACTAGATATACATTATATTATATTATGCCTATATTTTTGTAAATTTAATTTGAAACGCGAAGATTTCTTCAACATGTTTTAAATGCGGTCGAGTTTAGTTGAGGATCTCAATAAAAATTTCGTCTATACAATTTCTTATTGCAGTAAACACTATAAGAGCCTGTAAATATTATCAATGTAAGATATCACGTACCGGTCAGAATTAATAAAAACACAGTAACAACCAACACAACCACATTGCTTGTTAAAATGGTTCGGGTAATTTTGTTATGATAATCTCGTAGCATGTCCTTGTACTATCGTAGCGCTATATAAATATTACAGTGAGCGTAGGAAGCTACGAAGACGCTACGGTGTTACGGTGGCATTTGGCTCAAATTCCGTGTCGTGATCTCGGATAATACGCGTAAGAGCGATTTAATGTTCCTTTAACGTGAAATCCTAGACATATTTAGATCAAATACCGTATTACACTATCATATTATTTGCAAAAGACTAAAAATATTTTTGGATTGTTACTGTAGATAGATATTTATCTCTTCGAGACTTACATGACATCTGGAACGGCTGTAACCATTTTTTTTAAATAATTAAAGTTTTAATATTTGGTATGTATAGAATAACTTATGTTGAATAACGAAGTTGAGGCTTATAAGTGAATCAAGTACGGATTTTAACAATAAATCTCAATTCGTTTATTTCACCAACCTGGTATTTTCCATTAACCATTGATACTTAACTACGGATAAACATATATTTTTATTAAAATATACATACATATTAGTGACACCCAGACCAAACTGAACAGACATGTCCATGCACACACATGTTTGTGCTGTCTGGAGATTTTTTTGTTTTTTTTTTTTTATGTTATAGGGAGCAAATGAGCTAGAGAGTCACCTGATGGAAAGTGACTAAATAATTAATATTAATAATTAATTATTGAACCCAGTATCTCAACCATTGTACGAGATCTAGATATTGTGTAAAATGAAAAGGAAGAAAACTTCAGGCTTGTGTCAGATAACATAGTTGCGTATAGGCTAATTCCACAATAAATAGGTCTTACATGGCATTAGTTTTCAGTTGACAAATTACTAAGGGGGTAAAAATATTTCATCATATTATCATATAAAGATAAAGGAATAATTTATGGTAATCATCAATAAGTTATTAAGGGTTTATAGCATTCCAAATCGTTTGTCAATAAAGATCTTAACCGCCCGATACACTATCATCAAATTCTATCGGACGTCTACCCCTACCTAGAAGGAAACATGATTTGTGCTCATTAAAAACAAATCAACCGTTTATGCTAACAAACAATGTATTCTTTTAGTATATTTTATTCATAAATATTAGAAAAATATGAATTCCGATGATGAAGTGAAATAAAAATGTGAATATTGTTTTAAGTCCTAGGTCTTTGATTTTTTCCTTATGTTTTTTACACTTACTTACTCGGTTAAATCATGCACCTTAATAAACTTATTCATAACGGCGTTATTGTTTTTAGATACATTTTACTATAAAGTGATATATAGTTATTAATATAATAATTTATTTATTCAAATAATATTGATGGAAATATACTTTTGTAAATCTATCATTTAAATGCTGTTCTCATAAAGTTGTGTTGTTGTTGTGGGTCATAGACAGGGACCTTCTGTAAAACTACATTGGCTGCATTTATGTAAAGATATGTCTTAAACATACATCAAATATACTATAACGTACCTTATACGAATAGTAGACCATAGTATATGACAGATTTTTTTAATGTGTAATAAATGTTAGCTAACGTTATGTAAATGGTTTATTTCAACCTAGAGTTGAAGTTGCTTTTGAGTACGTGAGTTGGACTAACTACTACATGGAGCGACCAATATATAATGGTCATATTATATCTATGGGGAGGTTTCTGCTATGCACCTACAGTGTGCAAATATGTTTGAAATACTTTATACATAAAAACCAATTAGTTGATTAAGTAGGCACTCCAGTCACGTACATAGAACATAAAATAACATTCCTCTGGAATGCCTACATGTATATTTTATATATGCGAAACCTGTCAATAGCGTAGAAATAAAATGTATTTTAATTGGAATAAACACATTGTCAAAGCGCTGTTGGTATTCCGAATAAAATGAAATATTTTTATACTTTTACCTTATTATAAAAATAAATGAGTAATTTTCGGTACGGTTTTACTTGTTCTCGCTACTTGAGAGTCATCCATTCTGAAATAATCACATTTTTGATATTTGAATAACGTCTTAGCCATTTGCAATAAAATTTCGCACTGTTATCTCATTGCGGACAATTTATCGTTCATTCTTTATTAATATTCCGTTTCATTTACTGAGTAAAAAGGAAATGCCAATTTTGTAAATAAAATTAATGGAATAAGATTGTGACTGAAGTATCATTTTTTTTCCTTGGATGTTATGTAGGTCACCACAGAAACTTTTTATCGTTTTTCTTTACATGATCGTAGTTTTTTTTTATCTTTACAGTAACTAAGAGAAAGAAAGGTAAGAAATTTGATGGCTAAAGTCGTTAAATGAACGAATCCTTTTAACAAGACCTTCTATCAAATAGCTGGGTCTGACCCGTACCCTCTATCGTCACTACTTTTTATGCTATGATAATAAATTTCAATTAACCTAGAATCCATTATCTTTTAAGTGTTGTTTTACTATATAGAAATTGGGTTCTATTGAGAGCTGCTAACCAGAAACACAACAGTAACCGTTGCTAACTGTTTCGCTAACAAAGCATTTAATTTATATACAATTGTGATTAGGAAAGCCTCTTTATACGCCAATTTAGGTTATTAATCCCTTGCCGCCTACATTCCACAAGTATATTTTCCAGAACAGCGCTATTATGAACTGTCACTTTACCAAGGCAAGGTATATATGGTAGTAAGTAGAATCAATATCTTTTATTTGGATAAGCTCACCGAAACATTCCCGTGATACAGGCGTAAGAGAATGCAGATTGTGGTCACATCGCGACGCAAACTCAAACGAACAAAATGGTCAGAAGGTTACATAGTATATATTATATTATCTGTGCTTTAGGTTACTATTTTTTTTTAATTGTATGGATATCTATATGACCAATAAAGAAATAAATAAACAATCACATGACTGTTATAAGTTTATCAAAATAAAGTAGCAGATTTAGATAGATTATCTACAAAGAAAATTCTTATTCCTATCAAAACCGTATATCACAGAATATAATAATAGCAAAATATATGCACTAACCTTTTTGAATAATAAAAATGTTGATATTGAACATGCTTCTTATCTTCAAATATATCAATACCATTGCCTACCTGTTGAAATTTTGTCTCGGGACTATGAATATTTCAACCTTGAATGATATACTGAGCGTTGCGTGAGCCATGGGCAGTATTAAAAAATAAACGATACTAGGAAATTGTTATGTCGCATGATAATTTGTTCTATATTAGGCACCAGAGATAAAGAATATTAAATATCGTGAACTGGTTTATTCATTAAATATTTATATGTTGTTGTTTTATTTTGTATTTTTAATGGTCGCTAACACATTGATATTGATGACCGAGGCGGAATAATATGTAGCTTTACGGTATTTTACGTAAATGTCATGTTTGTATAAAGATCGCCATTAATTCATTAATATGGTTTGATTTTACCGTACATACTTACACACTATATAAATACCGTTGAGAAATAATGCAAAGATCATATACAGGCGATTTACTTTAAAGCTTTGTGGTCAGCACAGGATCCTGTTCATTATAAGGTCCAATTGGAACAGATTAGTGGTTTATTTCAGGTAAAATTATATCAAACAAATCTATCTACTCTGTAAAATGCCACTTGTCGCTTGCCTTTTTAAGTACACATTTTTCCAATCCACTCACGCGAAGGAGAAAAAAGTGCGAAAAGAGCACATCTTTCTTAAGTACCTACTTTTAAATTAAAATTATATAAAACAAAGATATAATCCGGTACTCGGTAGATATGGATCTTATCACAATATTTGGTTTTATATAGGGGATATACCTACTAGATCTAAATTATTATGTCGACTTGGTCAGTAGTTTAGTTTATTTTATTTAAAAGTAATCTCTTGATGTTATTTAAAAATCTGTAAAATCTATATGAGCTATTAAAACACGGATTGCTTTACGTTTTGTAGTCTTACAAAACGTAAAGCAATCCGGTTTTTTCTAAACAGTTTTGTTTAGATATTGTTTAACTGTTTTATGGATTCTCTTCATTCTCTTACTATCTTCCAAAATATTTTTGAAGAATATAAAACGCGTTGGTTACACGAAAACATAATATGACATAGATCCTTTGTAATACAGTATAAATATTTGGATCTATGTCACATCGATGAAATCTCGACGAAGGTTTATTGTTTTGTTTTGGACAGCCTAACAAGTGGAATTATATCTTCACAATCGCTTTGGAGAATGTAGTCAGAGCGAGGTGTCAATGTTTAAAGCGTGTATATTTCTCAACGTCGTTTTACTGACGGAATTAAAATACAAATCAATATTAAACACGATGTATGAAAATCGGAATAGTTATTTAAAATATAAATACTCGAAGTTTTTCATGATGCTTTTTAATGCGTTCGAGTATGATTGGTTTTGTTCCAATGATTTTTATTAACATGGCATTTAAAGAAATATTATATAATATGAAAATATTCCTTCCATATTCAAAAAATTCACAATCACAGCAGACTGTTCGTTGACTTTGAAACATCTCAACGCTCTAATTAATTAACCTATAATCCATCACATTTGTATTCAGAGTGGGATTTGCTTAATTTAACGTCACAAATGAGAAATCCAACCAAGATTGCAACATTTGTTACGACACTAATTGTCTATTATCTCGTGACACCTCGCATGGTATGGTTACAATGATTAGCTTGAGCTAAAGCAATTACAGGTAAAAGCGAGCAAATGTAACGTCAACAATTTTCTTTTCCATTTTGTTTGGATTTCATAGAGCGCTTCATTTTACATGGAGGATGCATATCTTTTTTCATTTATATATAAATTTAAACGCCATGGTTTGACTTTCAAACTTCAAATTTACGTTATATTTCTGGCCTGAATCTAGTTTTGTCAAGATTCATTTTTTATTTTGTTTTGTATGAAACAAGTATAAGAAAGAAATATCATGTTTAAATTTACTAGGTGGTAGACTCGATACTGAGTCGTCTAGGTAGGTACCACCGCAGTGGTATATCGTCCTGTGAAACAGGAGTGTTATTCACTTATGTTTTTCGGTATGAGGCACTGCAGCAAGTGAAATAACCCCCCTGAACTTAACTCTGAAACGCTACCATGCGTCTAAATTTAAAAAATCCCCTAAAAATTTACATACATTTGACCACTGAGCTGGTTAATCTTTGTAAATTGATTGTAAGAGTATTTTTGTCTCAAATAAAAATAAAATAAATAAATAATTATGAAAATGAATATAGCACGCACATAGTATTTTATTAATTATTTAATACAACCTCGGCTGTGTTATTTAGTAAACGACCACATACATTACGCATGAATGGACAGAACAAAATTCTTCAAAAGATATTTCAAATATATTTATGAATTTAACACAGCGAAACGTGTTTACAACTTTTGACATGTCAACTTCTCAAAGGATTACGCCTTACTTGACATGAGTCAAAGTTAGGTATTTACACAATAACATTTTGAAATCCACGTGACTGCTATGGCAATACCGCATTTTATTCAGAATTTCTTACTCCTTGTTACAGCTTTGTCTGTGTATCAAAGGCATAAACATTATCCTTGGTACACTGTTTTCTAATACAACAAATTAATTCCATAGCCAGCTGCAAGTTCAAAAGCTTCCGATCTGAAGTGTCAGAAGATAAAAGCTTGCAAATTAATTGTTTCTTAATGTGGAAGCACCCTTTGTTATTAGAGAAATCGCTTACCAAAGTGATTAAAATTCTTGCTGTATCGTTAATATCGTGTGATGCATAACAATTTATTTGTGTGTAAGGAACTTGATGTTTCCGTGCAAAATGAAATGATTAAATGGGAGTCTGAGTTGCTAGTGACAGTCGGCAAAATGGGTTATGAATAATCTCTTAGAGCCTTCGAGATAGTTCAGTTTAGGAAGACACTTTACAATTACATCGATAAAGATATGATAACATACCATACATTACTAGAGTATTGGCCCACCGACACTTTTTACAATGAAACCATTCCGTTTTCACAAGGGGAGTTAATAATTTTAACGTTAATAATTTTCTAATTAAATCAAAATTATTAACGTAAAAAAACAGAATTAAAAAAATACAGATACTTCTATGTGTACTTTATTTCTTTTATTACTTCGTTATATGTAGATAAATTGTAAGTCAAATCCGTTGCCAGCAATCATAATTATTATTCGTTATTATTTTTGAGCGTCGGTGGCTCAATGGTGTAGACTGTTGCCCTCCTACCGAGAGGGCTGAAGTTCAAATCCCGCCGTACCAGTATGTTTACGAATTTTCTAAATTATATACTGTACATTTATACGATCTTATGGTGAAGGAAAACATCGTGAGGAAACCTGCGCACGCCTACGAAAATATTTAAAGGTTTCGTGTGAAGTCGGTAAAACCGCACTGGGCCGACTAAGGCCTAACACCCTATACGTGTAGGCTCATGCCTCTCGGTGACTTCGATTAATAAACTGATGATGACAATGATAGTGGAAGGGTGTATTTAGGCTACCGTCCAATAGTAATTGACGGGTATAATAGACGTACATATGTATTCACGTCTCAAGTGCCGGGCGCAGTGTTGACGTAAAATAATGACTACCTACTATTATTAATTTCTCTCAACACTGAATCAGTCATGGTCAGGTGTGTCAAACTGCCGTCCTTATTATTTTCATGTTACAAAGTGTACAAGTCGGTCAGGACCATTTATCTAATGGTAAATGATACCTAAATATGACAGAAAATCATTAAAGGAGACTAATCAATCAATCGTTCATTGCTTTTCCACTATGTTTAGAAGATGAAAATTTTATTATGACGGTACATTATGGACCCTGTCGGGCACAACAACTTAGGACCAATATCAGATATTATTCTCCATCAATGCCGCGCTGCCCCCGCCAACCAAGACAACAGATGCTAGGTCTATATACCCGGTAATTTATCTAGCTGAAAAAATGTTGCATACAACTAACATCGTTTGCTCACCTGTTTTGGCACTTCGAGGCTGCTCTGCGTCTTCATATCGGCTGGTGTGGGCGTGCGCGACCGTTTGAAGGTGGTGCGCAGGCGCTGCATGGCGGCCGGGGCGGGCACCGCGCGCGCGCCTCATCCCGCGCGCCCGCCCCGCCGCCGCCCGCGCCGCGACACACACGCACCCTCACCACTACGCACACATCCAACGGGTTATTAGGTAAAACAGTATTGCCGAAACAACGCAACCTCACCACTACACACACATTGACATGTTTAGCAATACATTGTAGGAAACTCTTCACTACACACACATCGAAGGGGTAAGTAATAAAGAAGAAAGAAAAAACTACACAAACATCGACGGGGCAGTAAAATATTATTGAAAAAGAGCAGAACTTTACCACTACACACAAATGTTATTGGACCAAGTAATGCAAATACACACATACATAGGTTTAAAATACACTTTTTGCAATCCACGCATTCTGCCTCAACTCACGCGTCCGTACAATCTCTCTCTTACACACACACCACACACACACTTTCCCTAAATACATGAATGTTATTGCAACACATCTATTAACATAACAAACTTTACTAAAATCAATACATGTTTCTTTATGTGTTGTACTTTTTAACAGTTGCATTACTTTATTTTTACGCACACTACTAGACAATTATAATCGGGTTATATCTTTAGCCTTCCTAAGAGAATACAAAGGAAAGACAATAACAACTTTCAAAACAAGTTGATAAGAGTGCCAATTAAATGCCTTGCCTCTTTTAGCAACATGATTCATATACATATAAGTTCATTTGTGATACTGAAACCTCAAACCAAAATGAAATGTGAGATCCCGAATTCATTCCAATTTTATTTGGTTGATATATAAAATTACAGAGCTTTCTTCTTACTTGAGTCTACGTTCAAAAACAAGAAAACCCGCGTAAACAAGGAAATAAAATGGAAATTCAAGAAAGCTTTGGAATTATTTTGGTACAGGTAAAACTAGTAAGTTATTTCATGGAAATGATTTCGATTTTGATTCTCTTCGGATTGACTTCTATCAAACAAGTAAGTTTTTGATTACCACGTTTATTGCGAAAGCATCGACAAATGAAATAAAAAATAATTATTATAAATTTTATAGAATTGACACATAAATGATGTTTTTTTTCACACAGATACAACCATCTCTCTCTCATACTGGATCCAACAAAAACATTTTATTTGAACATTGTAAGTAACTGTCACTGCCACTAAAATTTACAATAATAAAAGTTACTCACCACCATTCAAAATGTTATTCACGATTAGTGCATGGTTCATTTAAATTAAACAAAAAATTCTTATCCACTTTGTTAAATGTTTAACAATATAGGTATAATGTAATTTTTCACAAGTAGTAGAAGATTAAGAAGCTATCAGAATCCGCATTCTTGGATTTCATTTGATTACGGGTGCCCTTGCTTGCAAAGTGAATAAGTGATTTGGAATTTGATTTGGATATTAATTAAGAACAGGAAATTATGGAACTAATGTTCTTCCGTGAAGTATTTACGAAGAAAATATTTTATTAGCGATGTACTCGTATGTATACACAATTGTTTTGAAAGGCTTGCTCTTTAAATGTATTCATTAAAATTATTTATTATTGGCAATTATAATTAAAATTGGTTTTCACCCAGTATTGTTTAAGTTTTTACAATTCGCACACTTCGAACGTCGTAGCAAATATTGTCAGTAAGACTTAAAGGTACCTACTGACCTTGGGCGACTTTTATGTGAAACCTCGCGATGGCAAGCGGTATGCGTAATGCGTATGCAATTTAACTATATTAGACTTACATGTTTTACTATCTCAAATTTAGTCTAAAATACTCAAGTCCATACAAGCAAATCCAATTGTGTATCAGTATAAGTGTGCCTGTACAATTGCTAATTTGCATAGACTAAAATTTGAACCAAAATTTAATAAGGGTTGTTTGGACTGTATAAATAACTCATAGCCTATATGAGAAATATAAATTTTGACAAATCTGTGAATAAATATACATCCGTTTTGATTCATTAAAAGCCCTTACAAATGATCAACGAGCTGTTACCAGAATAATACGTGAGTCTATTACAAACGGAAACATGTGAATTTCAATGAGATGATTGGCATCTATTTATAATTAAGGGACCCTATACTCAAAAATTAAAATTCCAAACATTTGAAAATACAAAACCTCATGAAACCGTTTCACAATTATATATGGAGCTTGATAAACAGTGATTATTTCTATTTTATATATCACAATCATTTGCTTTAGTTAGTTATCTGATTGGTGGGTGCCTAGGCCTTTATATAAATATAATATATGCATATCACATCCTGTTATTTTTACAAAAAAAAATAAAAAGAATATAAAATTAAATATTGGAAAGCATTTTAGTAAAAATGAGTTTATTAAATAAGTCGGTTTAACTTAATTATTACATTGTATGCTAGAATTTTTCACTTCCAATTTTGGTAATTTAAAAGAAATTATTTCATACGATGATAACCATTACATAAGTTATTTCTTTTTGTACTCAGTAAATGTCCTCATTCGTGTTGGCTGAAATGTGAACACAGAAGTTATTACAAATTGTGAGCTATAAATAAATATCGTTATTAGATATACCTGTATATCATATAATATCACTGATGTACATCATGATGTTATAATTTATTTATGACATAAAACGAATGTTAATTGTTGTTTAGACTTTTCAACCCTTTAATAACAAAACAAGGCATATGTTTTAGATCTAACATAAGTACAATAGCCATGATGAATGGGACTGGAATCATTGGTACTATTTTATTTTATTACAAATCTTGGTTAAAAATAACGATGTGTAAATTCTCAGCTCTAAAGCTCACGTTGGGCAAGTCAATTTTTCAAGTACATTAATTGACAAAAAAATAAAACCAAAGGATAACACATACAATTTAAAGCAACTTTTTTTATGAAACCATTTTAATAAACCCAACATTTAATATTATAGTTTTTTTAGTTGTATTGTTATACGAAATTCATAAACTATGCATACTTACTATTAAAGCGTGACGTCATAATTAAGAAGCCATTTCTATGAAGCCTTTTTGGGAAAGTTAATTATTGTGTTTTTATAATTGGGAATGACTCCGTTAACATAAGAAGTGCTAATAGAAGAAGTTATAAGTTTACTCACATAAGTTTTAATGTTAACCGAGTCATAATTTTACAGAAGTTTCTATTATTGAACGTTCCATCTCAAGAAAAAAAATCTTCATCCCTATTACATAAACCAAGATATGATCAACCTCCCTCCCTCCCTAAAATATTTCGTGAGAAATAAATAAATAATACTTATTTCTAAGATAACACGCGATTATCTATACTAATATATAAAGCTGAAGAGTTTGTTTTTTTGTTTGAACGCGCTAATCTCAGGAACTACTGGTTCGATTTGAAAAATTCTTTCAGTGTTAGAGCTTATTCATCGAGGAAGGCTATAGGCTATATATCATTACGCTACAAGTAATAAAGCGGAGCAGCAATGAAGATGTTTCAAAATCGGGTATTTTTCATACTTGGGGCTTCCGCTGCGTACGCTGAGTAAACGGTTAAAGTTACACAAAATCATGTATGAGAGTATTGTTCTCCTTCTAAAGGTCTACAAAAAGTCCGCGAGAGCATATGTCTACCTTTTAAGGTAAGCTCACTATAACATATTTTTTGCTAATAAAAATTCTGAAATTGACCCGAAAACCTTTAAAGTTGGAGGGAGGGGAAATCCTATGTATAGTGATAAATGAAAGTACCGTGTTATCCCGAATTTAATGCGAACGAAGCCGCGGGCAAAAGCTAGTGCATTATAATGATGGTACAACTCTTTCCACGTTTCGTGCAGGGCGCACCGTATAGTTTCTAGCCAGTTGCCGCGCCCCTAATGAGTCCCATTGTGAGAATTCAATTACTTGCCGCCAACTGTTTTAAATAGAAAATCAGTACTGCGCCCCGTTAACCTGATGCTCAGAAGTTTCAGTGACAGTCATAAATTAAATTATGTACCGGAGACAAACGACACGGTAGTAATCTTTCACTAGTGTTGGAGAGGTGCTTTATTACAAACGACTTATAGCAAATAATTAATTAGTTAACAACATTTATAAGCTAAAACGATTTGACATTGAAATCTGGACCACTTGATGTTCGTGAATGAAGCTACTTTAAGGAACTTGTCAAGGATAAGTCACACTTATGAATAATTTTTATCAATTATTTCGCAGTAAGGCAACTTGTTAAAGTTTGCTAATAGAAATTAACTGTCAGCTTTGATTGATTGTCGCTTGTTTTAGAGTTCTTAGAATTTTTTAGTATAGTAAAGTTTGTTTTCTGCCTTTTATTCTGGTAATTCACGGATGAAGAAACTACTTTTATTTCTTTATATTAGTACGACTCGCACTTGGCCAACTTTTTCGTCTCAGTTACGGTAAAGAGCATCGTTGGTATGTATTCTAAGCGGACTTGTCTTCAAATGCATTACACGTACACTGTATATGTTAAAGGAAGTAAAACTATTCCTCTTGACTATGATAATACGTTAAACGAAACATAAAGCCTAACGAATGCTATTAAGCTCCGTGTTCCGAAATCTCGTTCATTCATAGTGGTAGAAAGTTTCCGACTCGGCGAAATTCGCGTTGTTTACAAAAGCCTTTTTGCGTGAGTCAGGCCGTAACTGGCAGACTGAAAACTTTCACGGTACCTGAGCATCGTCATGCACTCCAAACCAACCCATAACTTTCTGGGATTTGCTCTTAAAATCAGTCACGTTGGCCCGCTCGTTAGCAAACTCGATTCCACTAGTACATTTTAGTAAGCTAGTTGTTTTGTATTAGGTTTTCTAACATAACATTACATAAATACATTGAAAATCGTCTTAAATATTTTTAATATTATGACAATATTTTTTTCTATCAAGATTTGGTTTCGATCTATGAATAGGTGAAAATCGTGTTTAAATTAAATAAAATCCTTACTAACAAAATATTACATCCAATATGATCGCTGCTGAAGGCTGGATGAGAAAAGCTTAAGACTAAAATATCTGGCGCAGAATGGGGGAGATCTATGACCAGATGTGAACTGAATAAAGTTGAAATAAGATAATCTAGTTAGTGAGGTATATTCCTAACAAGATAGCACTACTGATTACATTGGTGATTTCAAAATCTTTTACTTGTAAAGTACCATTTACAGCGCATGTTTTTAAAATAAACATCGTAATAAAGGCATACCTAAATTGAGAAAATTAAAATGTCTATTTTATTTAATTATAGCACATTAGGCATGATGACTGGGTCCTGGAATCGTAAGAACTATTTTATATTATTACAAATCTGGTTAAAATAACGATGTGCTTACTCTCAGCTCGAAAACTCATGTTTTATGAATTTTATTGGTCTTCAAAGATGGGTGGGCAAGTCCATTTTTAAAGTACATTAATTGTCAAAAAATTGTAAACAAAAGGATAACACATATAACTTAACGCAACTTTTGCTATTATACCATTTGAATAAACGCAACATTTAATATAGTTGTAGTACAAAACTCACAAACTATGCATACGAATTACTGAGGCGTGACGTCATAACTAGGTAGCCATTTGTATGAAGCGTTTTTGGGAAAGTCCATTATTGTGTTTTTAGAATTGAAAAATCTCTGTGAGTTTTAATGTTAACGGAGTAATTTTTTTACCAATGTTCCTATTATAATGCGGTCCATGGATATAATAGCAGAAAAAAAAATTGTCATCATCCCTATTGCTATAACCGGAAAAAAAATGTTATTTCAAGGCAAGAAAATCAAGTAGCACTATCGTACAGTGCATATTAGCAACGTGTGTCCATAACGCCTGCTGTGGATAATATTGGCAATAGGTACAGGGATTATCTCGGAACGTGTAGAGAATCATAGGGCAGGCGCTTTCAATAGAACGCCATAGTAAGATCGCTCCTTGTGCATGTCGCAAAAATATAACAACAGAGTAATCGTATTGATTTACGGAAGAAATAAAGTGATAGCATGGTTTTATTTTAATATCCATTATACAATTATTCTAATCCATTTGGTGAAAAGCAACATTTATTCTGTATTTGAAAATAAATAATTATAGGCTAAAATGACGGAAACTAATAAAGTAATATATTTAATCATGACAAAAAAAAACGTTTGTGATCTGTTTTTTGACGACCCATTCAAACCAAATGTGCCATTTAGTGTCGCGGTGAGAGGTCGACTGCAACACCAAGGGTTCCGGGTTCGATCCCCGGGCAGTACAAACATTTATTTGCATGAACATGTCTGTTTATAATGGTCTGGGTGTTTTCTATGTAAAATATGTATTACAAAAAAAAAATTAAGTATGTTTATCCGTTTTTTAGTACCCATAATACAGGCTTCATGCTCTTCTTGGGGCTAAATGGCGCTATGTAAATGTCAGTGGATTAAATATGGATGGATAGTGGATAAATTAAATAATTTAATTAATGAGTACGTCAGGCCCAAATATTAGAATCACTGTTTGATTATTATGAAAGTGCTTTATATAAGCAAGTATTTGAATTTATGGTGATACCGAAACGGTTTATGTTTACAGACCCTAAAACTAACATTTATAATCCAGTTTGTAAGAGTTGGTCAATGGATGACCAAAAAATACAAATAGTATAAATAAAACGTAATAAAAAAGGATAAGATGTCCTGATAAAGCTGTGCGAAATCCCTCTTGACGTTTTGATGAAAAAAAGCGCGAAATAGCGGCCACGAGCCGGCCTTAGGAATCTTCGTTACAGATATAGGATACGCGCCCATAATATAGCGCTATACCAATGGGCGTCCAAGTGTATTGGTTAAACTTATTAATAGGTACCTAATAAAACTAATTTAAAATCAAAATTTATTAGTTACTATTTTTTCAATTACAATAATTAAAAATGCTGAAATGTAGATACATATAACATCTAAAATAAGTGTAATTAGTCTTTCAATATATCAATTTGTTTGTTAGCTATGTCATAACTTATCACGAGTAATTGAAGTTTAATAATTATAGTCTACAATCATTTCCTTAAGAAGTGGGGGGTGAAACGGGACAAATAGTAGCTTAAAACCTATTCTATGTTACCTTCTATCAACATACCAAGTTTCAATAAAATCCGTTCAGCCGTTTAGGCGTGAAAGCGTAACAAACAGACAGACAGAGATACTTTCACATTTATAATAAATATTAGTATGGATTAAACATTGTATACGAAACACTTTAAAATTCTGCTAGCTTCCTACTACCGACCCTACAGTTTTACAAACAAACTTTACAGCTTAATATGAGTATATATTGCTTAGGTACTTATGTCACGCCCATACTTGAAAACTCTTCACGTTTATGAATAAACAAATAAAGCTGACTTTCTATTTGATAAATAAAATGCTTAAAGCTAAAGCCCTACGGGTTGTCATTGCGCAAAATATATTATGATTAAATCCCTTGAAAAAAAAGGGACATAATAAACAGGGCACGTTACAAAGTAATTATACATTGTCTTGTTGCGTGTTTGTCCTCCATTAAAAATGTCTGCCGAGTTTTCTGTATGCATTACATGAATATTATTATTCGTGGCTTACATCAATATACACATATAATGGGAATAATAAATACGAAATAATTAGGACGAATTTTCGTTACGCTGCTGAAGTTGTATGTATTTGCATATTTACGAAGTAAATAGTGAGTTTATTTTTCCATATCAAGATTTAGAGAAATAATTTATTAATTCACTGGCATTATGGCCTTGACTTTATACACATATTGAAAGTTAATCCATTGTATGGTAAAATATTACGATTTGTCAGCTTTTACGATATTGTATAATATAATATCCTGACCAGGTAATATTTTAGAAATAGCGATAATTCCTTCAGAGCTCTCCCTTATGAAACATTTTGTCCATTCATTGTGGCTGTTCACTGCCTGTAAGTCAGTCATTGAATATCAAAGATTTATATTGAATTAAACATTTATATTGTCTATGGAAAATTGTACGTCGTACGTACGTTGCGCCAACGCTTGTCTACTATGCCATTTTCACATGTGAACAAGACACTTGTCCAAGAATTTTACAAACCAAGTGTCACGAGTTATTATAATAATACAAAACTCTATACTTTACAACTTATATACATGCATATTTTAAAGAAATTCAGTAAGTATATACTCGTGTAACCGAATTTTGTTAAAAACGCTGAACGAGAGAATAATAATGTACTCACGCATACTAAGACCTACCTATGTATAAGTATACTCAATACCTTCTTTCTTAGATAATTTCTTTAATAGATAAATTTCTTCCCACTTGGATAATGTCCCGGCACAGATACTGCCGCTTAGCTTTTTGCGGGACAATTGAGTCCTTAGTATTAAGTCGTCATAACTTTGTAATTGAATGTCATGTATTTAAGAAGTTTCTCTTTAAACTCACTTCTATGTTTCTTTTAGCTAAGTAAAGAATAAGTATTTAGTATGGAATACATCTGAAATAATGTTTATCTGCGTAAAGAAACGTAAACCTCAGATTTTTTGTAGATATTCGTTTAAACATTCAAGGAAATTTCCGTTTAATTCTGCAGCCGGCATAAGACATATTATGCGTAGTATATTGTTACGTCCGTATGTTGCATTATTCCCCCGCGGGAAACGAGCATGAATAATAGGCAGTAAGCTCGACGCGTTTACTTACACCCACCTGAGAATTATTCTTCTGAAATGAGCATATTCTTAACGACAACGTGAGCGAATCCGTATATACGAGTAAAGTACTTACGGTGACATTTGAACCTTATGGTTGCTGAGCGTGATTTTAAATGAAACGTTTTATCAAAGCAGATGAATTATATGAAAAAGTATGAGAAACAATTCGTATAACGCAAAAAAGAAGCGCAAAGGAAATGAATGTTGAATTAATAAAAATCCTTCTGGCTTAATAAGAAAAAAGTAAGGGTACAGTTGTAAGGTCGAGTTAAATTAAAATAGGAAACAGGATAAGGGGTAATGTTGGTAAAACATCCTATTTATGGCGACTTATATTTCTATAATCTCAGTGAAAGTTAAGCTTGTTACTGCGGCATAGTATTTGGTTATTTCTTTTCATCATTTTGGCCTTATTCTACGGTTTTTTTCGTTATTATGGGGTTTTGAACAGTTACCCGCCGATTTACTGCTTTTGAGTTTTGAGGGCTATTCAGGCTTATACAGACCTGTAGTCGCTTCGACCTAGAAGATCTTTTGTGACTCGCTATATTATGGCCACGCATTACAAATATGTAACGAATATATCAGATGAATTTTAAGATAACTTTTTCAAGCAATGACCATTGAATTATCATCGTCAGGCAGGCTGGTGTGGCTTGTGTTACGATATTAGTTTACGGAAAATTTACAAATATTATTTTTATTAGGTTTAGGTTTACAGAAATCTTTTCTCAAAAAGACTTACATGAGAAAACAATAGAATTTAAATATGACATCCAAATATATTAATTCCTTGCGCAAGTAAGTAAGTGAACACACGTACTTACTTAACACCTCATTATTTTTACTATAGTTATTTACTTGCTAATTTTTAATGCATTAACGATCGTACACTTTTAATTCTGAGGGTATTTTATTATACAGTTATTAGTATAATATATTTGGGTATATAATTAAATTTATCAAGATCAAGTCTTGTCTTGTTTTTACTTGCTTTAGTGTAAATATTTACGACTTTAGTTATTTCAACGTCCTACGTTACGTGATGGTTGAAAAGTCGAATACTACATTAATTTTATTAAGCTTCGATCCCCGTGCAGTACCTACAAACCTTAATATGTGTGCATGAACATGGCCGTTTGTTTGATCTGAATTTTCTATGTGTACTATGAAACTGGTGGTAGACTCGATACTGAATCGTCTAGGTAAGTGCCAGATATCGTCCAGTTAAATAAGAGTGTTATGCACTTGTTGTGTTTCGGGATGAGGGCATTGCAGCTAGTAAATAACCAGATATAAGAGACCTAACATCTGTTATCTCGGGTAATGGGCGCAGTTGATGGAGAATAATAACTGATTATCAGTAGTTGGTCTCCTTCAATGCCGCTCCGTCATGGTCAGGCAGATCAATTACCATCAGGTGAGTATCCAACCGTCCTGTTCGCTTCGTAACATAAAAAATAAGTAAAATTAAACCAATATCTAATACATTTCACATGATTGCAACAACTTTCCCAGCATGATACTTCGAAAATTGTGAGAGAGTTTCCTATGAGAATGTTAGCATAGTTCCACAGGTAACATAGAGTGAATTGGGACTGCACAAGGGTTAGTTTATAGGATTAATAATTTAAATACTTTAATTGTATTATAACTTTAGTTAACAAAGTAGATAAGTACATCAGTTAAACATTATTTGGTTATTGCATTAAAATATAGTTATAGACGTAAGCCCGACACAAAGGCGCAGGCCAGGATTAAAGGGGTTCAGCCTTACTTTGTATCTTTGAACCCACAAATTTGATCAGCCACACTATACATTATCATTAATATTATAAAACAGAACATTACTTGGATCATGATTGACACTTTAAAGAAAACATTAAATTCAATCAAATATCATTTCATTAAAATTTGGCTTTTCATACTAAATAGTGCTTAGAAAACAAAAATAAGTTAACAATGGTTAACTTTTCAAATTGAAGTAACGGATTTCCTAAGTTGTGTGATAATGTGACATTATTAAAGGTCAATGATGGTTTCCAATCATTCGACAATATAAATTGTCTATCTTTAAACTTCTTTGTTTCATAGCATTATAAAATTTAACGTCCACTGCTAAGAAAAGGTACATAATTAGCCAAAGACTTCACGGTAAAATATCCGTCCACCTCACTAATAAAAAGTTTGCTTGCCATATATTTTCCATAGCATGCCACTTAAGTGTTTTACGTATTGGCAATATGTCTATGCAATAAGTGAAGAATTTCAAATTCTACCATTTTCTATCAATGGACTTTGATTGCAATTTTTAATCAATAACTAACACAAACTCAATATTTTGACTACAAGACCATTCCACTTAATAACAAAATTAAGGCTTCAAATTCTTAAAACGTTCAATCGGTTTTAAATGTGATATATCAGTAATTCACCGCTCTGATCACGCTGCAATACATAAAAACTGCAAACACCTTAAAAAGGGTATAATTTTGGATCGATGCATAGCCATAGATCCCAAGCTTCACCATCGATTTGAAGCCTAAGCAGATTACTGTCAAGCGTAAACAGTGTGCACGCTCACAAGATTTTTTACTTCGTTAGCTTTATTTCGACGTATTTGACAAAGTGTTTTGTGTAAAAACCAAGCATGCGTCGGGGAAATTACCTTGGTTATATTGAATGAAATGAAATTATTAACGCTCATTTATTATGAAGTCCCAGATGACTACTATGTAGGTATAAAATAATTTCAGTGGGTTTCCTCTAAGGCAAATTGAAAGTTATTGCTCGATATATACTAGCAAAAACCTGATGATAAAAGTTCATTAAAAAAAATGTTTTCATCTCGCACACCTGGGCGTGTGGTGCATTCGCCGAACCATGACAAGAGGTATGTTCTTTGTTTCTAAAGCCTCTTCACACAGTTCGACATTTCCCGCAACCTTTTTTCAGTTCCATTTCAAAGGCAAGTGAAATTTCAAACTGTGAACGTGAGGCTCTTCTGCGTCCAAATGAACGTGACCGGCGACTCGCGTTCCTCTAAAAGATTTATTGTTTTTGGGATGCAATAACGTAGGATATTTTCCACCCTTATTTAAACAGTATGGGCAACTAAAAAGGTTTCTGTTTTTCAAAGTGTAGAGGACGGTCAGAATGCTGACTTGATGGTAAATGACTATGGCAGAGCGGCATTCAAGGAGACAATGAGAGGTAGGTATTATTTTCCATCAATGCCGCTCTGCTCTCGTCACCCGAGACTACACATTTTAGTCCTCTTAGACCTGGAAATTTTACTAGGCGCATATGGTGCCCCCATCACCAAACACGAAAGTGCATAGCACTCCTATTATGGGACAATATCTGACACCTAGACGACTCAGTACTGTGTCTATTACCAAGTAAAGGTTTTTTTTATGTTATAGGGAGCAAACGAGCTAGAGAGTCACCTGATGGCAAGTGATTATCTCCGCCCATAAACAACGGAGACACCAGAAGTGTCACCGGTGCGTTGCTTGCCTTTTAGAAAGGAATACGCTCTTTTCTTGAAGGTTCCAATGTCATATTTTCCGGGGAAAACCGCTGCTGGGAGGTCGTTCCATAAAAGCAGTGTGAAGAAGAAAGTTCCGCATAAATCGAACGGTTGTGGAACGCCAACCATCAAGATGACTAGTAGACTGGTTATCACACTCGTTGTAGACTGAAGATACATTGATAAATATCAATGCTCAAACTAAATCTCAATAAGACCATTTGTTTTGAATATTTTTTCTTTGGAATCACAATTTATTTCTCTTGATCAACTACTATCTTTGTTGTGTTACATTATAAAAGATAATAATGTCTGTATACAGTAAAAAAAAACTTCATATTTTCATTATAAAAGTATAATGGAGCGCCCGTATAAAGTTGAATTGAATTATTTACCATTATTTAGGTTACATTAAAAGGGATTATTCTTTGAACTATACGAAACCACACAAAAACATGAAAAATAAAAAAGAATAGAATCCTCTGATATACGTGTATTAGCGAACAAATGTTTTCAATAAAATGTTACCTGCTCAGCGTTGTTGAACCGTTACGGAGTTCGACATGGAATTTATTCAAGAATACGTACGAATCAACATTGTCTAGAACAGCTACGAGTATAGTATGTAGAGCAAACGCCGCCTTGGGCTGGTATGCCTTTGTAATAGGCATTGTCTGCGATGGGCGACGAGCTCCAGATGCCAGCTCCGATGCGACAGAGCCATCTCTACATTTATTACTAACCGCAAATATTTCTACAGTACGCATCTGCTATGCCATTATTCTTTCATAGCTGGACCGTCTATATATCATTCCTTGGACTAAATGTCAAACAAATAGTAGCGTTATAGGTAATAAATAAAAATGAACAGTGGCCAAATGACTTTTAGATTTTTGGTGCTCAGAAATTCTGGAGTACTTTGCCTAAGTGTGCAGGTTTGCAAAAGTATATATAACATATTTGATTGTGCCAAGGTTTCATGAAACGAAAGTATCTTTTAATAAATGTAGTCCGGTGATTTTGTAAGCATTTGCGTCGGTGTGGTTCATTAGTGTGGACTGTTACCTTCCTATCTGGAGGATACACAGTTCCAAATCCCGCCACGTACCAAAGTATTTTCGAAATTATATGTACGTTTACCTGACGCTCTTACGATAAAGGAAAACATCGTAAGGAAACCTGCGCACACCAAAGAATAAATTCAAAGGTTGTGCAGTCGGCCAATCCGCACTAGGTACGCATGGACGACTCAGGCCTATACACCCTCTTTGGGTAAGCTCTTGCCTCTAGGTGAGGACGTATAATAAGCTGATGACGATGAAGCATAAATTATTTAAGGCATAGGTTTATATAACTTTGTTGTATTAGAGTTTTTCATAATAATGCCACCTGTTTGTAATACGTGTTGTTTAATATTTTATCAGCTTCAGCTATTTTTTGACCTCTTACAATGAATCACTTAAGGCTTTTAGGTAATATTGCTTGCCAATAAACATTACTTGGTAACATGACCATGAAAATGAAATAGATTAGCTGCTTGGCTCAATTTAATAGAGACCAGACAATAATTAAGCAGACTTCTCAATGGTTTGTTATAAAAAATAATCAAGTCTCATTTCTATCCTATATTATACATATTAATTAAGTAGCTGTAAGTAATCAAAATTTATTTATACATTAAAGTCTTACATTTTTACTCATTCATTTAACCTAAAATTGTTAATACTTCTCTAAGCTTTTTTCTCCCACAATTCATAATGAAGTCCGTTTTAAATATATTTTAATACGCTTTCAAGTTGAAGTAATTGAAATTTAATTGAATAAAGTGATCTCAGTCGTAATTTTTAATATCTTCTGTGAGTCTGAGTCAATGAATGTCACGGTGATTACATTTTATCGTGAACCTGCTTCGACAGATCGAAAGATTTTGACATGTGCAGTAAGAGTGTGGTTGGATCATTTTAAATTTAAATATTGTAATAATTAACGTTTATTATTCGGTCTCCTTATGGGATTTCAAACTCTGACTACGATTCCGCTAATACCTCTCAATCACAGAGGCAGCTAGTTTTATAAAAAAAAAACAAAATCTATCCTACTACTCTCGCGTGCAAGTAAATCGACTCAAGCCTCAAGTGCGCATAAAAAGTGATATAACTAAAAAATTACTTATTTTACCTCTATAATGTTTTACATAATTAAAGCTAGTTTAGGCTTTCAAATGGTAGCATAATATCAGTAATTTAAATAAACACTTGTACTTAGAATGTAACTGAACGCAACCTCCCGTAAACTGCTCTGCGCTCTATTCACAACTTGCGCGACACAACCCCCTATAAAACCCCTGTAATCGTTTTTTCTTATCAGTCGCTCATTAGACGTTGACCTGAACACATCTCTGCAAATCAAAGCCGTCATTTGAAGAAAATTATGGATACAACACCTGAAGAAGCCGCTCAAGTCGTTGCCCTGTTGCAAGAAGGGTTGAACCAGCCAGAAGTCGCTCGTCGTTTGAATATGAGTCAGTCCGCTGTCTCGAGAGTATACAGAAGGTTTCATGAGACTGGTGCCTTCACTCGGAGGCCTAATACCAGCCGACGCCGGTGCACCTCGGAGCGTGACGGCCGGTTTTTGGTCTCGACCTCTCTCCGAAATTGACACCTTACCGGCGTAGATGTGCAGCAGTAGCTACGTCAAGTTCGCGGGGTGACTGTCAGTCAGTGGACAGTTAGAAGAAGGTTGAAAGAAGCTAACCTTACTCCGAAAAGACCCGCTACGGCCTGAAGTTGACCACAGCTCATCGTCAAGCACGCCTTCACTTTGCCGAGAACATTTGGATTGGGATAGAGCAATGGCAGTCAGTCCTGTTTACAGATGAGACGAGGATGTGTCTCCATGGCAGCGACAGGAGAGTAAAATTCGTCAACAAGGTTTTGTCACCTTTTTCGGAGAAGATCACTACCACGCCATTGCTCCACACCTTTGGCATCACCATCACGGATTGCGGAATGAAAGAGCTTCTGAAGGGCCTTAAGCACAGGTGTATCGCCCGTTATTTAAATATATGTCGTAAACTTATTGAGATTTCCTAAATAAATACTAAGTGAGATTTATCGTGTATCGTTGAGCAATGAACTTCTGATAGTTCTTAAAGTTTATAAAGTTAATGTTTCGACGCATCCGTCTTAGTCACGTACTCGCTGTTCAAAAATCAAAACAAAGTTGTTCTGTTGACATTTATGAGTTGTTAATTTTTACATAAGTAACTTGGAGGCGTAGTAGCTTGGATTGAAACAAAAATCAACTCGATGGTGTATCGACTTTCGTAGAGTAATGTTGGAGGATGGATAAAAATGGAAAACGAATTGAAGAAGAGCATATATCCGAGGTTTCTGGTAATAAGGAGGATGTACTGATACACATTTGTACCAATACAGGTTAAAGTAAGTAAAATATGAATTCAATGAAACAAACATTTGTAAAAAAATCAGTGCAACGCTAATAAAACTCCGAAATAAAAATATTCATTCAAACACCTATGTAGTGTAATGGTTGAGAAATTGGCTACGACACACAGCTTTCCGGGTTCGATCTCCGATCAGGACGAAGATTTGTGTGCATGGACATGTTTGTTTGTACTGGTCTGGGTGTTTCTTTTTAAAATATGTATTTAATAACTAAAAAGAAGCACATTATTATGTTTATCTTTGTTTAAAATGGGTGCCAATTGCAGTCGAATATTAAGTTTGGGGCTAGATGGCGCTGTATGATTGTGAGTAGAAGCATCACGAAGCACCCCGATGTTGGTCAAAGTAAACATATGTACTAAAAAAACAATTGGACTATTTTACCATTGCGTACATTGATTAAACATTCGATCAAAACCTTTTTTTTAAACTCTTTCTGATTCTTACTATTGGCTAATATTTATAAAAATATTATGTATGCTTCTCTTTTAACTTTAAAAGCAAGTCTCTGTATGCACACACTCTGACAGTCAATTAGGCAGGAATTGCTTAACTGGACAATACTTCCGTTGGCTACATGTTAAATACACTTTTCTGCACAAAAAAATATGAACTCTTTATTATTTCGCTATTTTTAAAGGCTAAGAAAATCCTCGGTTTCATCCAATAAGGGAGCGTTGCAAACAGTTTTAACGGTTGGTAATTTTGCGTTAATGGAACGGTAAACAACAGCTTAAACTTAGATTAGACTCTTCAGTGGCATGGCTTTGCTAGAATTCTCATCGTCTATTGTAATTTGAAACTTTGGTGATCGGTAGGTACACAAATTTTCCTCATTTCCGTTGCGCGTTCGTTAAAACGAAGCAAACGTGTTTGAATGGGCCAATCAATAGTCGTTTGTAACTATAACAACTATTATTTGAAATATTTGGTATCAAGAATCCAGAGAACGATAGTAATAGCTTGTTAAAGTTGACGTGTCCTTTAAAGAGTTGGAGGGGAAGTAATGTTAGGTGTTTCAATACGCAGTACCATTCGGAATAAGAAGATCCGAAGAAGAACTAGAGTGACCGACATAGCCTTCCAGATTAGCGAATTGAAATAACGTTGGACAGGGCACATAATGCATAGATCCGATGGCCGATGGGGTGGAAAGGTTCTGAAGTGGTCTTTATATAACTGGAAAAGAAGCGTAGGACCAACAAGGTGGAGCGATAATCTCGTTAAAGTGACGGGTAGCAGATGGTTCCACTAAATCATAAAGGGAGGCCTTCGTTCAGCAGTGGACACACAAGGCTGTAATGTTGATTTAAATATAAATACATACATTTCTTTCCAAAATAACTATTGTTACATAGTACATTTTTGTCTTTGAAGAATTAGTCACAATATACAATTAGCATGCCGAATCTCCTGTTAAATGTAATTGATACTAATGTACTCCAACACCTGTACTAATGACACATTCTGTTTGCAAATATTTGATTTGATTACTAATATTTACAATTTAAGGTTATGAGTTGGACCTATCACAATTTGGAGCTTCAATAAATCGGACCTGCTCATGTTCTTTGACCAGCAAATGAGACTGGCGATATGCCAGCGCATCGAAACATTCCGACATGTTTCGGTTCTATGACTTATGAACAAGGCTTATGACCAAAAGTGTACATCGGAATAATTAACTGGAAATACTTAATGTTTATATGATAGGTACAATGTGGCTAGTTTCTAAATAATATTTTGTTTATAAAATACCAATTAGCCAAATAATAATAAAACTGTTATTCTCACACTTACTTATGTCCGCTTATCACATCATATATTCATATTATATTATTAAGGTAAACACTATGACTTCATATAAATAAAATATTTGATTTGGACTTATAAAACTCTGCAAATGAAAAAATAATCGTAGTGAAAGTGAAGGAAAAATTGTGCATCAGCATTAAAAGCATAAATAATATTCATTAGTATTGATAATGCGAGCATTAAATGGTAAATATATCCTAAATGATTGTCAGCCAAATCCAATTAACAAAGGCGATTAATATTCATCGCCTTTGTTAATTGGATATACATAATTATTTAACAACATATAATTGTTCAGTGAGTAACTCAATACAACAGTCCCGAATAATTAAATAGGCCCGACGGCACCGCGCACTTCGTTTGCCGTGACCGTATGCATTACCGATAAGCGGAATATTGATTTTTCTGATCCCCTACCTCCTTCCCGGCACTATCCACAACAACCACGAAAAAAACTTGGGTATAAGTTACAAAAACACGCAGTGTTGTTCTTGCCAACGGTACGCTCTCCCTGACATGTATAGGTGGTATCCAAAATATATAAGATACTAAAAGTAAACTTATGGGTCGGGTCACGTCGAAAATAATGTTGTCTGAGGGCGAGCATAAGATTTTTTTTTGTTTTTATTGGTGGAGGCAATATGTATACAGGATTTGGTGGTGACACGGGTCAAATTGAAAAAAAACGTAAGACCTAACATACGATACGAGGGCAGATAAAAAGTATTTATACTTAAGGAAACATATAGTAAAAAATGACGGAAAATATCACGTGATGCATAGTGAATGTCACTTAAAATGTTTCATTTAATTACGTTAAATCATCCTCTCTATCCTAGGATTATGAATACATTAATTAATTTAAAATAAGTGATTGTTATTAATGAATTTATTCCCACTTTTATTTTTATATATTTGTTTGTGACTAAATTTAACACATTCATATATTTTATAAAAGAATCAACATAATCGTTAAACCTACCTAATACTTTAATATTAAGAGTGACGGATAAACAGTATCTAAATCTAATAAGTGGTTCGTTATTAAAAATACTTATTTTCATAATTTTATTACTTTCCATCTTTTTTGAGTCTCCCTGGTACATATTGAATGCTACTCATTTGATGCTTCATATAGAAATTTATGAGAAACGAGACAATTATCGAAGTTGAGAGAATATTCCTTCCCAAATATAACGCTTCTTTGCCTCCACGAAATGCCTCAACTGTGTTTGAACATACTTTAAATATTTGTTGACAAGAATTTGAATACGTAGCAACGTCTTTATCACCCAAGCTGCTATTACTTATTCTGCCAAAATAACACGGAAAAATGAATATCATGAATAACTAACTACGTAAAGCGGCCTAATATTTGTCTGGATTACTTTCCCATTTGAAGTAACGTTGATTGATGTTATATTAATTTTAAGCTCCTTTACGCATTTTCTTATGTATTTTCAAAATTGTTATGAATTTCATTTGCAAAGTTATAAAAGTTAGTCTACGTGTTACAGTAAACGCCCGAACTACGTTAAATCTTAAGATATGAGTGTTAATCCCAAAATACTTCGCTAAATCTATAAATATTTGAAAATTAAAAATTCATTTAAGAGTATTCGATATTTTTCATGATAATGAGATCAAATATTTGAACTAAAAAACTAGTCTGATCAACGTATTTTTTTCGATTTCAATATTAGGTAATTTTACGTGTTTTTTCTTAAGAAGCTAATTGTTTGTTGTTTAACATTGTACATACGCAAGAATTTGTAAGTAGGGTCCTCATGAAGCAAAAATCTTATATTTAATACTAGCGACCCGTCCCGGCTTCGCACAGGTGGACATAATAATGGTTCTATCAACAATAGTTTCCAAAGCGCATGCGACGAAAGACGATTTAGGGGACTTTATTCATCTGGGGCTACGTTACTTAAGTTTACAAAAAAATACCAATGTTTTCTAGCAATAAATATAACTTATGTTACTCAGGATGAATGCAGCTTTCCAACTATGAAAGAACTTTTGAAATCTGCGTAGGAGCTATTAAGTTTATTTATTTCAAACATACACCCAAAAATACAAATCTTTCCTGTTGAAAATATTAGAGTAGATTCAGTGTCATATTCTATCCTATTGACAAAAACACATGCTTGTTTGTTATGTAGTCTTTTATTCATCCATTAGATTGTTATTTTTTCTATATTTTCGTAGTTTTTTCTGCCTTTGATAGCAATTATTGCAATCTGTTTTAAATATCTTTTTATTCAAGTATAAGTAGTCAATAATGTACATTACTGCTATTTTAAAAAATAAATCATTATTTATTATTGTACGTTATTTTATCCAAACAAACTCACCGCTATAGAATATGAAGAACACAAGTCTTGGAGCTTAATATTCACAACACGAGATTAATTCGCAGCAAGAGCGATGCATTTATCTGTAAATAACATACGAGTACCACAATCACCCAGGGGAAATACAAGGTGCTCCACAGAACCGTAAATAAATTTGTTTGGTGGTACACAACAATGCTACTTACGTAAGATTGAACCTTAATAAGTTGTGAAGTATAAGCACAACATACCCTAAAGAACTGGCTTTAAACGTAAAGAGAGGAATCCTATTCGATTTGTTACAAGTAACGAGAATATAAATTGATATTTCCTATCGGTAAAATGTGAACAGAAAAAAATAATGAAAACGACAACCGTACAAAACACCAATTTTCTTCAAAACATCTATTTTTTTAAAAAAAAGGACGGTCATCTTATTACTTTGAAAAAAAGACGGTTACCTTAAAATAAGAGTTCTTTGTGTTTTTAGATGTTTGTGCCAACAGTTTTTTAGCTCCCTACCATCTACCATCGGAATATAATAGGCACATACGTCATCGGCCCACATCCAAGTTAACTTTCTGATCCGGTGAGCTGTATCGTAACTTTAGTTTTCTTATGGATGAAATCATTTCTGATTTTATCCCTAAGAGAGACCCCGAACATAGCTCGCTCCATTGCCCTTTTGAATTTGTGAACCAATCCCACAGTCAGTGTACTGACCCAGCTGCGTAAGTTTCAAATACCTTAAGGCTCCGTAGCCAATTTATTTATTATTTGGCTACGGAACCCTAAAGTCTTTCATATATATATATATATATATGAAAGACTTTAGGGTATATATATATATACTAATCATTGCTACTACGTAGCCCTTCATGGGCGTGTCCGACGCGCACTTGGCTCATTTTTTGATAATAAATTGAACACCTGTATCTACAGTCAATTACGTAGGTACAGGGTAAAATATATACATCACAAAACACATAAATCATAAAACGGATAATACAATGACACTCACTCGCATATATAGTTCCGCCGTCTCATATGTAGACATTATCGGTATATTTTAATTTTTCCTAAACCCCCGATATTTATTTTACGTGCAAATCCGGAAAAATAGTAAAGGATACGTCCGCAATCGTTTCTAAATTTACATATTTCTTTGATCCGTACCAATGTAGGTAAGTGCAGAATGTAACTATTTTTATATAAATAAAGTATATATTATTATATCCCTCGAACAGGTATGTGGAGCCCAATTTACAGATTTCCATTCCTAGACCAGTTTCATCTGCCTATGGTTCACTCACCTAAACAAAACGAGGCTCTGGTTAGGTGACAACAAAGCTGGATGAAGGACACTAAGTCCACGATGTACAGAATAGATAAATAATCTATAATGATAACAATAACAATTTTTACATTTTGTAATACCCGGCTAATTCAAATAATCTTTAATAATCTTTATTGGCTTCAAACATGGTAGGAGGATGTTAGTTTACATTGGTACACTGTTCACATGTTTAACCATTTAAATAGCACGCAAAAATATTTTAGTCCATCGTTGGCTAACTCTATAATATGCTTAAAGCTAAAACTTACAGTTTGTCATAACATAACACAATAAATATTGAATAAAATACAATTCTACTACATTTGAATCAAAGAAAATAAATATTGTATGATAGAAATACCGATAAAGCAAAATTAAAGTTTATTGAGTGCAAAATAATATAGGAACAAGAACAACTAGCCTGAACTCTCAAAAAAGACTACGAGATTTATTACGATCTGAATATTTTTTGAGAATGTTCCTATACACAACACATGCATTATTTTATTCTATTACGTTCAAACATTGTTACGTCGAGTTGCAACGCGTCCATATACATGGGGTATTCCTCCGATATTCAGCTTGAGAATTCGAATTAGTGTGCATGCGTAGTGAGGCAGAATTGTGTCGCTTAGTGATGCCAGGTCAATAGTATCAAATACCAGGACGCTCCTAGACTGACTGGATACTCTGTTTAAAATCGAAACGACTACAACTGCCAAATACATATGGACACTCTTAAATAAAAGATTTTCATCTTTAAAGAATAGATAATATACTTTAAGAATAGATAATATACAAAGAAACACTTATTAAATAAATTCATTTCACTAATAAAATGTGTAAGCTTTCATTTACCCTGACTGACAAATCATTTTATCTATCTATACTAATATATAAAGCTGAAAAGTTTGTTTGTTTGAACGCGCTAATCTCAGGAACTACTGGTTCGATTTGAAAAATTTTTTCAGTGTTAGATAGCTTATTTATCGAGGAAGGCTATAGGCTATATATCATCACGCTACGAGCAATAGAAGCGGGGCAGCAACGAAGAATGTTTCAAAATCGGGGGTATTTTTTCATACTTGGAGCTGCATACGTTGAGTAAACGGTTGAGTAAAGTTTCACAAAAGTCATGTATGAGAGTATTGTTCTCCTTTTAAAGGTTTACAAAAAAGTCCGCGACAGCATATGTCTATCTTTTTAGGTTAGCTCACTATAACATATTTTTTGCTAAAAAAAATTCTGAAATTGACCCCGAAACCTTTAAAGTTGGAGGGAGGGGAAACCCTATGTATAGTGATAAATGTAAGTACCGTGTTATCCCGAATTTAATGCGAGCGAAGCCGCGGGCAAAAGCTAGCGTTAAATAAATTCATTCATAAAACGGTGCACACATGTTAATAAACTTAAGTACCATGTTGTCTAAACTGGTAATCATTCTTTGTGTTCTGTCAAGGCATTTAGATTTTAAAGATTGCCAATTAGCGAAAAATATATTTTGTAATATTAATAATTGACATTATGTAATGTTTAACCTGCATTAGCACTAATGACTGAACTTTACCAATTGTTCGAGTATGAACTGTGGACCATTATAATGTCACATTATTTCCTGATAAAAATAAATTAACTATTACAATTTATAGGCTCCCGAATCGAATGAAAAGGATCAAAAAAATTGCGTCATTTGACGCAAATCGGTTCAGCTGGCAACACTACACGCAGTCGATGTTGTAACGAGCGGGCAAACACGCTTGTCGTAATCGGGAGACGACTTATTTGTCTTGCCCTCGCTGACGTACTTCTACTTGTTCTACTATGTATACTATTCCCTTCGTAGTAACGGTTGTACTCGTTATATTGTGACCATTCGAGTGCAAATATTTTTTTCCTTTTAAGCAGACACAGAAATTGGTCAATTTTAAGACAATAAAATCATTATTACATATAATTAAAATTAAAGTTTGTAATATTGAAATTTCCATATCCCATGTTTTTTTCTGTCTGTTTGTAATCTCTGAAATAAATAATTATCCACACATCCACACAGCACCATCTAGCCCCAAGTTAAGCATGCAACCTGTATTATGGGTACTTAATAACTGATAAACATACTTATTTTTTTTTTTGTGGGACTCTTAATGGCACGTAGCTGCTGTGAAAAGGACAACTTTTGTTTTCGAATTTAGAAAAATAAAGTAATGTTGTTCCGTGACACGCACGACATGAATACGCGACTGCGCGCTGCGCGCCTTAACGAAGCGATTTTAATAAAATTTGGTATGAAGTTAGCTGACATCCAGGATAAAGACAAATGTGATAAATTAATAGGGATTCCTTTATGTACTTCGTAAATTTCTTGTTTGCTTTGGCTGATTATTGAGTACTTAAACCTGGTAGGCAAGTCCAATGCACGTTGAAAGGTTCTTCATCCGTTAGACAGGATGCACCACGGGTAGAATTTATTACGGGTGATAGATTCAAAATAAAAACAAACTACATATACTTACAAAAATATAAATAAAAGTTTCAAATTCGTGCTTGCTGACTCTATGTAAATATAATCTACATTTTGAAATATATTTTTAACCTACTTTTGATTCACGTTATCCGACCGATCCCGAAAGTTTGGGACCCCGGATCCCCGATCCCGAATATTTACATACATCAACTAGTCGTCCCCATTGTTTTCATACAGTTTGCGTACGCTTCGCTAGTTCCGCAAAAGGTTACTAATTCCAAGTGATATAGAAATGACTGTGTCATCATCGGTATTTAAACTTTGGTATAATTTTGAAACGCAAATATAATATAATATTATGTCCTAGAAACAATTCTTAAGCAAACCAAAATTGATAATATATCTTAAAGTAACTTGCAACTAAATTTAAACTGCAGGAAGCATACAAATAAGCTTATTAAACTTACGAGTACTCGACCAACAGCTTTTCTAGTCACTTTGCATGTCAATAAGACCTAAGTTATTTTTAATTACACGTAGGTGTTTCAGTACATCTGTTTTAGACATATATTATTATGATATCGCTTTACCGACTAGCTATCCTTAAGAACATTTTGATACTTACAAAATATTTATCATTAATCATCAATCAGTCATCGAAACACCATAGGAATAAAACTTTATTATTGCATAATAAGTTATATATATATATATATATATATTTGACGACCCATTTGGTGTTGCGGTTGAGAGGTCGGCTGCAACACCAAGGGTTCCGGGTTCGATCCCCGGGCAGTACAAACATTTGTGTGCATGAACATGTCTGTTTGTAAAGGTCTGGGTGTTTTCTATGTATGATATGTATGTATTTACGAAAAAAAAATGTATTTAAGTATATTTATCCGTTGTTTAGTACCCATAATACAGGCTTCACGCTTAACTTGGGGCTAGATGGCGCTGTGTGAATGTCAGTGGGTATTTATTATATTTATTATTTATATATATATATTATTTAAGAAAAAATAATCCTATGGTTCTAGGTATCTCGCAATCATAACAGGCGGCTAATAAATTAGAGCTGTCGCAAGTATCGACACCCATTCCTAGACTGCAATTTAGCACGCAGTAGATTGCCTGATACAATTTCATATGCTAGCGGCTCCGACGCGTACTCTGCCGGGGCAAAACCAAATACACTGATGAAATTCAGTTTACCGCAAAGGCTTAAACAACAATGAGCTCATTAAGGACATAATTTATCCAGTTAGCACAGTAGAGCATTAAACGCTCGTAGTTCGTAAGATTAGGCATTTGTTGTTATTCCATCAAAATAAATTTTATATTTTTGTTCAATGAGTGCATTTTGTTTTGAGCATGATAGGTGACCTACTCCAAAAGTATACATTATGGTGATAATGAGGTGATAAATCTGATAAATATATGTTACATACTTTTATCATTTTAATGAATTTAAAATGATTCGAGAGAAATCTATTTAATTCATATAATTCCATTTTAAAATACAAGTATCTACAGTCCATGTTGTTTTCTTTACGTTACTTACGTTTTAATATTAAATCAAGCGTATTGTAAGTTCGCGTGAACAGTCAACTGAAAACACAATGCATTCACAAGTACTTTCCGTTTCCTACGGAAACAGCTAATTATGATTTGTTATTCCATTTCTGGACTGATTTTCTATATGTTGAATGCTATAAATTTATATTTAATTGGAAATGGACAAGCTTCCAAATAGTGGAAGAGGAAAAGAACGAAAGGTAAATAAGAACCAACGGTCTCTTGGCTGCTATATAGCTGGATTTTCCTTGGTTAACGATGATAAAATAATGAGAAATAGACTAGGTACCTGGTTATCATTTTCATTTAATTATTACTTGTTTGATATTGGCACTTAAAAGCATAATACGTTTACATTTAATCGACTCAAGGTTGTCCAACTTGCTATAGAGACGACTGTATTAAAAGTCTTTAAATAAAAACGTTATTTTATTTAAAGACTACAGGCAGGTATTTGCCGGTGCCGTGAGAATCGGGTAAAAGGGGAACATTCCATAAGCATTCTGTGTTACTGTGTGTCTCTTAGACAATGTAACACCCACTGTCTTGTCCGAACTTCGTGCGGTTTCCGGGATCTCTGGATGTTAAATGAAAGTGCGATCAAAGTGGCCCAATATTGGTCGCATTATTTAACTTGTGAATCTATATCGAGTCGATAAGAAAATAATATGTTATTCAGCGGCAAAGGGTCACTGTGATAATTGAAAGCTTCACATGAGCCGAGAACATAAATAGCGCATGTACTACATGTTCCGCTCGTATACAATACTCACGCCTTAGAAGCTGAATAATAGCGGAATTCCACAATGTCTTCAAGTCTGTATAAAATATTCGCCTATTTCATTGTGTAATAACTTTCGTCGATTAAATCAAATTAAATTGACATGGCTGTTATTATCTCCTTGTAACCTAAGATAATAGAATTAATTGTTTAAAAGGCAAACAATAATATATATATGAACTACATGTTTCAATGTTAAGTTCTGTATTATCTGAAAGATTTTATTAATACGTTCGAGCTAAGTTTGAACTAGTCTTCAAAAATTGTAAATAAAAACATGCAATCGTACTTCCGTACATACATTTTATAGAGCTTCCTCGTATCCCAGATTAAATAGTATCAAGGAAAGTGCCGCATAAAATACATACTCGTACTCATTGAGGTAAAATACAATAATACTCGTACTAGCATATACATAGTGGAAAAATACGAAGTTAATAATTACAGGGTTCATGTGAGTCAATAAATAATAATCAACTAGTAAAGCAAGGTACCCCTTAGTAAATTAATTTTAGCTTGTCATCCTATCTTCTCTAATAAAACAAAGCATTTTCGTTGTCATTATACGATTATTTACACTGGAAATGTAAACATAACAATGATATATGGGAGCGCGAATATGGTTTCGTAGAGAGAACAAATACAGCATGATTGAAATAAGGGTTTTTCGGTGTCAAACATGATTGAAAATTCCATAAAAGATTAAAATTTTACATGTAAAATTTCTTCTATATTTCAACTTTTAAAAGCTTGTGTGTGGGTTTAACACGAGATATAATTTAATATTTTTATTTCCTGTTTCAAATCATTAAACTAAGGTTAAACTAAGACCCAGAAAAAACGTTTATTAAAAATAATGTTGTAATAGAACGGTAACTTTTTAATTAGATATCCTCATATTTCATTTCTCAGACTGCTTAGAACTACTTAGGCATAAAGCGTGTGTTAACCTCTATAAAATTACGCATCGCAGATAAAAAAATGTATTTGTATACATTAAAAACAATGTTTTGTATCAGTTTCACGGTTCTTCGCGTTGCTGCGCGATGACCGGCGTCGATGGCGCCTTGTAAATCATAAGCCAAATTGTTATGGTATTTATAGAACGAGTTGCACTCAGCTGGACGAGAGCTCAGTTAACGTCAGATTGAATCATAAAGCAACATTGACGTCAGCGCGTTAGTCCCAAGTATCGACTTTCGGGCGAAATGTTAACGAAAGTGCCTCAAAGGTAAATACGTTTTTTGGTCACCGATTTGGACAAGCGAAAGCAAATACGTCATGTACTTGACAATGTCTTACTGTTGTATAAGTGACTCAAAATCGTGCACAGAGTGGAATAGATACATACGGGTGGCGGTTGATATCATAGTGCGCAAGTTACTTTTACCGCTTCATTGCGTATCCTTTTGATGTTACGAATCACAAAAATAACTTTCGCGATGCCTTGGTAAGAACTAAATTAAGTAAAATGAAACAGTATTTATTTTATTTTATTATCATCACTTATTTTTTTCATTGAAACATTCTTTGGATAAATTGACACAAAAAGTGTGAATAAATTTAACAATGTCACACCGTTTTTCAAGACTTTCATAAATTTCGAATATTGGAACCCAAGGTTTCTTATGAGGCTATTTTATCTAGGAATCAGAGAAAGAATAAAAAACTTATGTGTATAGACAAAAATTTATATGTATAGACAACAGTGTATAAAGATCACAAATTTGGAAAGATAATTATCTTTCTACTTCTAATTATAATAAGAAGTAAACCCAAAGCCATCGAACGGTTGGTTTTCTTATGGGAATTGCTTTAGACAGTCATCAAAACAAATAAACAATTATACCATTCGAGATATAATAGGGATAAGTTTTTATGTTATATCATCCTCGTATATGTTCCAAATGAGCATATTTAACAAAGAGGGGTTTAACTTACAAAGGTTTCATATTAAGCACTGGGATAATTTTATGTCGTTAATTCTTGTTACGGCTGGTTGGAAGACTGGTAAAAGGTAGAATTTCCATGACATATGTCACAAAAAAACATAAGTACTTAATTATTATTTTGAATTATACATAACTACATGAGTATAACTCTAAGGGAATATTAAGTAGTCACTTAAAATGTTTTCTATTTACCACTAAAAAACAATTTTCTTTATAGAATTTGTGTCTAGTTTATAGTTGTTATTATTTTCGCATCAGAACATTTGTTTACTGTTCAGATTTTCCAAACGAGGTAACAAAGTTATTCTTGTGGGTGCACTAACAAGCTTTAAACTAGCAGCACGGAAAACGCATTCAAACATTATGATATTAAGATCCTCCCATAACAAGATAAGGCAGTTCTATTTTGGTATATTTTTCTCATGTTTTCATCTAGAATTGTTGTATTTGTCTGAGGATAATTACTGTACTCAATATACGTCGTAAGAAAAATAATTTTAGGTCACCGACAAGATATAGATTAGGTGTTTATGTAAATATATAGTAAAGTTTAAATTACATTGACTTAATTGATAACTTAATTTTTAGTATCCTTACAAATGTAGACCTTAGAGATGATTGGTCTCGTTTCTATTGAATTTTAAGATAATTAAAGATTATGATATTACTGAAACCAACTGAGACTTGGCGTGATTTTCAAAGCGCGGAGGGATTAAGTTATTTTAATCATCCATCCGATATAACCTATGCAAGAGTTTCTTGCAAACGTTTTTTTTCAAACATATAAGCTTGGGTGGAGGACTGGTTACGTGGCAATAGCGAAAATATAAAACTTTTTTTTTTTTAACATAAGCTTGTGTGGGTGTGATCTAAGACGGAGTGAGTTTGCTCAGAAAAAGCCTCTTTATCAATTTTTTAATGCCTAAGTTATATGTATCTGCAAACACAGACGATTAATTTGTCTTCATAATGAAGTAGCTAAGCGCTAAGTTAGTTTTGACAGGGGGGTTGACGCCCCCCGTAAAAACCAACCTAGTGCTTTTAATACAATATATTTATTGTACATTAGGATTTCTTCCATTTAATAACGAGTAAGTTACTAACAATTAGTGGCAGACAATACATATCAGAAACTGTTTAACGCAAGAAGCCGAAATTAGGTATACTTGTCTGAAAACCTGGTCCTGAAACAAAAGGCTGAATCCCGAAGTGATGAAGTAAGTGCTACCCTTACCTTCCCTTACTTTCGTACAGATAATGCCGCGGGGAAATGACAGTACAGTGGTTCTTCCAATTAAGTACTTCTAATTAAAAGTTATCGATACTCGGTCACCCTAAAACTCTGAGAAGATCGAAAATAATTCAACATTGATTAATAACATGACTTATAAAAGTTTGTTTCTTATTATTTTATGGGCACACACATTGTACTCTTGAGTTTAATTTAGAAATTAATATACAATTCATCATCATCAGCTCATTAAACGTTCCCACCGAGGGGCATGAGCCTACCGGTATAGGGTGATTAGGCCTTAGTCGTCCACGCGGGCCCAGTGCGGATAGGACGACTTCACGCACAACCTTTTAAATCTCTTCGCAGGCGTGCATGAAGGTTTCCTCACGATGTTTTCCTTCACCGTAAGAGCGTCGGATAACGTACTTATAATTTCGAAAATTCGGTGGCGGGATTTGAACCTCAGCTCTCCCGGTAAGAGGGCAACAGTCCACACCATTGAGCCACCGACGCTCTAATCGCAATTATGTAGAAACAATCCACTAAAAGGACCTACTTAGTGGCTGCAACGACTGTTTCTGTAGCGTTTCAGTATAATTAATCAATATTTTAAAGACTTCAATTTTTGAATGTGGTAATTTGCTGCATATAAGTTTAAACTGAAGGACAGAGTAAAACGTCAGCATATAGTTTTATGTGCCTCAGATGAGACTCCTTTTAAGCGGCGAAAACTTACTAACCTGACGGCTCTGTTTCAAGCCAGTATAGTAAATATATTTATAATTACTGATGCCAAATCTGTAGGTACCTATTTGATAATACTAATAGCGTTACAACGCTAAGTACATTGAAATTCTATATCATGATGTAATTACTGATTCAATTCTAATGTGTTGTCCTAAGCACAGATGTTTGTGTAAGATAAGCGATGCAGCGAACCCTAGAATAGAACTGTTTGATATACAAGTTAAGCAAAATAAGTCTTCATATTTTATTACAGAACAGTGAAAAATGATTCCAAATTCTAAAATTCCTAGAAAGGGACTCTAGATACCTTTTCACAAACAAAATCATTGAACTTACGTAAAGGTAGAATCACAAACCCTAAGCGCAATCCTTGATTTTCATCAAATGCACATGAACTTATATTTATAATGGACAGAAGAGTCAACTAAGAAAATGAAGTATGGTCTGTGTTCCATTATAGATCGCATTATTTAAGGCGAGGTCTTCTTTAGAGGGTATTTGTTAATAATGTTTGCGATCGTGTCAGGAATACAATTATATCAGATTTTGCAATCTTTGGATAAGTTTGGTTGTGGCTTAGTTATGATGTTATGGTATATAACATTGAAATGAGGCTGAAACTGATACAAAAATTCTTGCAGCATAAAACGCTATAGCCGGGACGGAAAATACTTGGTCCCAAAAAGGTCTGTTTTATATGTTATAATAGAGGCTTAAATTCAAATAGCATATTCGTCAGGTCTATTAGTCCAACGATTTTTATACCTATTGATATTCCGGTAAAGCGAAGACGATTTATTTATCATTATATAACACTGATTTGAATGCTGGACATAAATAAACCTCTCAAGGTTTTACTGTAGTACTCCTGATGGAATATGAATTCTATATCGAAGCGTCGTGCGCTATGTTTAGTTAGAAACATATTGCACGATTTGTTGATTAAACACACTTTTCTACTTCGGATAATCTTAATCAACCAGTCGAAATCATTCTATTTGATGCTGACTTGTTAATTAAGAGTTAGAAATCAAAAGGTTTTTAGAGCTTATTGGGAATGAAAGATCCAGTATTAATAATATGTAACTTAACAAAAACATATTTGCTTAGATTCACAAGATTCACCACCGAAATACATTTAGTATATTTTGTAAAGACCTGTGCTTCGATATACTAGTTTGATAAATATTCCAATTAAGGTAAACCTCTTTGAAATTCTATTTAAGCTCTACTCGCTATTAATATAGCATAAATGAATCTCGTACTTACGGTTCCAAGTAATAGCTAAGGTAGGTAACCTATCAGTAAAAAATCCTATTTATCAATTATTTTCATGTATGTATAAAATTTAGTATATTCATGATATTGACTAGGATCAGAATAAGTCAATGAAGTGATAAATTAGTATAAATAATCAGTGCAGTGCCATAATAATAACAATTTGCGTTAATGCTTTGTTCCGCATTAGGTTAATCTTAAAGTAACAATAAATATCATGACAATGACAACCATCATCGCAATAATTACGGTTCTTCATTGAAAGCATATTTGTCATAATAATTTGGTTTGGAAATTACCAATTAAACATTGGCATGCGGAAATAATGTACGGGCGTCCGATTCCGTAGTGTTGTAATCCGGATGTCTCCCACCCCGCACGCTTATAGGCCCTGCGCTTCCAGTTTATATTTACTCCGGTATGTACGCGGGAATTTATCATGCGTAACTTTATTGTGCCACATACATTTACGGATAATTACCTACTCGTACATGTTAAATAACGATGTATGCAGAGATACTGTCTCTAACTAATCATTTTAACATTTCAATCATAACATTGTGTAATTTATACACAATCATGGTGGATAATTTATGGTACTAAAGATGATAATAATAAAAATGAACAAGTGAAATCCCTAACTAATTAAACGATATGCTTACTTAATATTTTACTCTTTAAAACCTTAGACACGAAACTGATTGTAGTACAATTCAGAACAAAGAATGGTCTGTTCTTTGGTCTGAATTTTAATATTTTATATTGTTTATATAAAGCGTGTGAACTAGATATGTAATTGAAATAGGAGTTCACGGCTTGTTTTTTATGTCACAAAGTGAACATGGCGGTTAAAATACCTAATTACCATCAGGTCTGGGTCAGTGATACGCCTGACCATGATAGAGGAGCGGCGTTGAAGAGACCAACCAAAAAAAAGTCTCTTATACCCAGTAATCTCACTAGCTACATTGCTCTCATCCCGAATCACAAACATAACACTATTATTTACGTGACGATAGCTGACACTGCGTTGGCACCTACCTAGACGACTCAGTACCGAGTCTACCACCTAGTAAAAAGTAAACCATTTTAAAATTCCGAAAGATATTATTCTGTCTGTTCATCTGCAACCCTTTCACATCGAAGTCACTCGTTTTCGTGATATATGGTACAAAGATAGGAAAGATATCTTAATACGAAAATAAGCGTGAAGTAATATGAATTCTCATGCAGCAGTTTGAAATACATCCTTCCTTATACGGTATTATTCTTTAAGAACCAACCTTGCATTTTTGTTTGTACTCAAAAATTAAATACGACTTTTGTAAACACATCTGGATACACAGTGCGCGATAAAAAGGATTGATTGTAAAGTTGTATAGATGGAATATATGTCACCAAAAACTAACAAGACCCGCATTTTTTAAAATGATCTAGGAAAAGTTTCTTTCGTAGGATTCTACACTAATTCGCAAATTGATCAATTTACCGAAATCATCCGCAAAGTGATAAAGGCGGCCAATTTACTACAGTGCTACGAAAGTTTTATAGTGGACATAACCAAAATATTTACTCATAACGTGTTGTTCAAAATTTTATAATAACAAATATTTTTTGACGCTTCGCAGGTCGCTGTTGTCACGGCACGCGTTCGCCCCCTTGGCTCACGGGCTGTTGAGGTTACAGTTCTAATCTAACCAACATGGATAAAAGAAATTAATAAATACAAATATTGGCATGAAACACATTTATGAATAATAAAGGTTTTTTCGAATTATTGTGTTTCCATCATAATTGTAAACAAATATTGTATAAGTGAGTTATTGTGGAGTGTCGGTGGCTCAATGGTGTGGACTGTCGCCTTCCTACCGGGAGGGCTGAGGTTCAAATCCCGACACGTACCAATGTGTTTCGAATTTTCGAAAATATATGTACGTTATACCTCGCTCTTGCGGTGAAGGAAAACATCGTGAGGAAACCTTCATGCACGCCTGCGAAGAGATTCGAAGGTTGTGTGTGAAATCGTCCAATCCGCACTAGGCCCGTGTGGACGACAAAGGCCTAATCACCCTATACGGGTAGGCTCGTGCCCCTCGGTGGGGACGTTTAATGTCAAAAAATCGGAACTTATAAGATTATAGTTCGACAAGCCTGTACTGTCAATATCGACCAATCAGAGAGCAGTGTATTATTGCCGCTTATAAAAAAAACGTATATTTAAAGTGATTGGTCAAACCTTTTAGAATCTTGGGAATAGATATTCATCAATTTGTATAACACGAGACAATTTAATAATTAATAAACGAAAATAAAGGCGTAAAATAACACAATTTATCACTAGTACTACGAAGGATTATAAATTTTCAAGGATATTTTTAAACCTTCTAAATGGTGATAAATAAAATATCAGGAAGATAACAACGTTTTATCACCCTGGAATCTGGAATACGTGTAGAATGTTCTTATATAATATTTAATTTTTAAAAATGGTTTAAGTAATCGTGTCCCCTTGGTCATAGCATGCGAAATATATTAAAAATAATAACAATATTAAGTAAATTTTATTTTTATCTTAAGTAAACGCTGTCGTACCGCTAGTATTGGCTACAAAATATATTTGTGGGATAATTCTAACCAAGGCTTACATATAACATTGTGGCAAGCCCCAAGTATCTAGGCCAAAGGTGGCAAATACCAATATATCCGTCTACAGTCTAAGACAATACATTGGAAATTAACTCAAATACTCCATTCATAATACCTAATAAAACAAAACGTGTAATTCGTAGAGAAAAGAATTTGAATTTTTATTTCTTAACCGAAACTTCTTGCAAATCGGATATATTTATTTTGTTACTAATTGACATATTTTTTGGTGTAAACATATGTTACTACTTTAGCAAAATACAATTTAATGAAATTACATGACATGCTAAAATTGAGATTAATAATGATTGATACTCCCTGGAGATTAATCCAGTAAGTAATTACTCGTACTGGTGAGACTTAGGTAAGTTGTCCAGTCTTGACCACTAATTTGTAAGCTAAGCTATACATTATAATAACAGTAGCTGATACCAATGCGATCGTCAAACTAACGGCTAATATTATATTTTTATAGAACAATATATTACCAAAATAAATAACTTCTCATATAAATAAAATGTCATGACTAATAGTAATGCAATACACATATTTGTCCAAGTACACCGTAGATAATTGAACGTAAATCGAGACAATGAAGATTCACTCGAACAATAAAGTATATTCAAGTGACATTGCCATTAAATAAGATGAATAGAGTGTATGCGTCCTAAAATGTGCTTTTGTTTCAAGAATGTAGTTTTATATGTACTAAGTATACAGAGGTAGAAATCTAGCACTTGAACTTTATTATGAACTGGAACCAATAAATATTAAAAGAAGATATTATATATATGCGTTAATAAGTTCACGCATATAATATCATTGCAAAAAATACAGAAACATTTTTGAAAACCAAACAAGTCACTATCATATAACATTTTCATGGTCAAAATTGGTTAAATACACATTGATTGGCATTTATTTTACTTTTGAAGTAATTGCTACCTAAATTGACTTCATAACGCTAATTTTAAATATAATTATCCGTGTAACTTTTATTTTAAAATATAAAAAAGTTATTAAAATCGACGCGCACTGGACCAGCGCAGTGGAATGCGATACGTCGAATTTTAATAAGCTTTTTTTTAAAAAGCAAAAAGTCTAGCCATATAAATAAATATAAATCCGCTGAAATTTACAAAGCACCGTCTACCCACGACCCCGATCTAAGCATAGGACTGTAATATGGACTTTTTTTGTAAATAAGTACATGTTTTACGAGAAATCACCCGGACCATTAACAAACATGTTCATGCACATAAATGTTTTTTATTTTTTTCCATGGGTGGCGGTGACACTTTCCATCAGGTGAGCCACATGCTCCTTTGCCTCCTTATTTTATAAAAAAAATACTGCCCGGGGATCGAACCGATAATATATAAACCATTACACTAGAATACCAAAATAAATGTACCTAAGTAATAGTTGGACCTTAATTGATTCCTGAAATCTAAGCCATACATGAAACTTTAGAGAAGTATGGCGTACAAATGCGGAATGAATTCGGATTCTGTGAGTAAGTCAAATACTCGCAGATGCGATTGCATTACGTTTCGATGTAAAAACTTGATGTCTTACGTTCCCATTATACGTGTCTAATTATGGCTTAACTATGGCAGTAAAAACGTTCCTCGCCCGTAAAACTGGCACTAAACAAATGATCTAAGCAAAGTTTCAACACTACAATGTTCAATAACTCTTGTCTAGACCCGAATGACATTAATGGGGCTGCTTTTTACCAACGTTGTTATATACATGGCGCAGATTCTGCCTTGCAGCAAATATAATCAATGAAAAGTTACTGAGTAACAAACTAATGCACAAAATTACTATATAATTCTTTATCTAACAAGCGATTGGACTATCTATTTGACTCGCAATGGTAGTTGACTATACATTTTACACACTGGATATAATTTTATATTTCAGCAAATGTTTCATTTGAAGATCTCTAATTTTTTATACATTGAAACGAATGTTAAATTAAAAATTAATAACATCAAAATAGGAAAAACACTAAATAAATAAAAGAAGATAACTAAAATATATTACATCCTAAATACTTAAAAATGAATAATTAAAACTAAAAAAATATCATTAGAAGTCCTTTTCGGCAAGGTTCCGAAGATACTGGCTGCGTTACCCCTTTGGATTGCCAGACTGATTCTTTGTCCAAGGTAGCTGCCAGATCTTCGGTCACCTGTGTGTCGACTAAACTTTTCGAAATTTCCTTGAAAATCTGAAAGTCTCGACCGGAATGTTCAAATTTTGTATTATTCATGTAGTATTATTTAGATATCTAAATTCAATGCCTTTTTAAGATAGTGAATATATGAATTCATTAAAAAATATATACCTTATCGTAAATATCACTCTCACATTGCTTATTATGCGATAAATATCCTCTATTTGCGTTCACTTGTTTGGAGTCAGCCCCACACAGAAGCCCCACGTCTCATTTTAATAATTAAATAGATAAACGTGCCCATAAACAGTCTATTTCTAAAGTGAACACATGTACCAGTAACCTTTTAGGAAGGTTCTTAGGAGTTTGTTTCCTTAAGATAATAAGATTAAGGGACAACATTACCTTAAATAGATTACTTCCTTGCTTCGTTACAATGCTATTATTGTTAACACAAGCTTAACGCACTCACGATATTCTAATGATATTATTATTAAGTGGCTATTTAACAACTACTTTTTTTACTAGATGTGCGACTCGATACTGAGACGTCTATGTAGGTACCACCGCAGTGCTAAATATCGTTCTGTAAAATAAGAATTTTATGCACTTTTGTGTTTCGGGATGAGGGTACTGTTTATAAAATTATCGAGTATAAGAGATCTAACATCTGTTGTCTCTGGTGTCGGGCGCAGTGCGGCATTAACGAAAAATAATAACTTATTATATAATATTTTTTAACTATAATCAAACTGCTATTATCAAATTATTGATATTTATCCATTATGAAATTGCCTAATGGTGGGATTTCAACTTATTATAAAACGCTTAAATTGGCACGAAAATATCGTTATACAAAAAAAATACAGATTTAAGGAATTCATTAAACGTCAATCAATAATGAAAAATTAAATATTTACCCAGTTAAAGCAAATAATTGGCCTGAGTCATAATTGTATGAAACGAGCAAATCTGTTCCAAACATTTCTTACTATCATAAATATTAACTACAATTGCTAGTAGTTATAACGAATTCCTTATAAATACGAAAAAGAATATGTAGGTGTCAATTTGCTCTACCGCATATTTCAGGTATTTTAAAAGTTCCTCTTTCCCTTCTTTTACGAATAAATGGTTTAGTTACGCCGACGTTCTATCGTGCCTCATATTACAATGCTCAAAGTTCCCACAAGAGCTTTGCAATATTGCGGTGAAAACGGAGACAGTTGAAGAGTACATGACGTGCAGGAAAAACCGGAAAAATAGATTCAATAACGAAGTCTTTATTTCCTATTTTGTTTGAAATCGCCTTCTGTATATTTTTTACATATTTAATCACGACTCTCATGTGCTTCGAAAGTGAACAGCGATATTCTAGATTTTATCTATTTTTGTGGCAAACAACATTAACGCTAAATTTAAAGTATTACTTTGTAAAAAGCTTCGAAAAGACGGTTAAAACGTTCGACGAACCACTGATCGAAAAAAACGCGACCTTGGACTGAAAATAAAAATATATGAATACGTATGGTTTACTGTTACTATCCCGTTTTTGGGACTGTGACAATTTATATATTTCTACTAAATAATTCCAAATTTGAAATATCCGATGTATTATGTTTATATGGATTTCTCACCAACATTTTCATAAAGCAGGCCTAATAACAGATACAACATACACCTTTTAAGCCAAAGTGGCAACTTGACCCAGTGACTTAGCGACAGGAGGCTCATCATCCGGATTGTGACGTCCCTCACCGGGTCTGGATTAAAACTCTTACAATATATACCTATATTATTTGACATTTTATTATAAAGTCATAAACGTTTATGAAATAACCTTAGTAATTGCTTTGCTATTAGACACTGACTGTGCAAAAATGTTGGTAATAAAATTCGCTTGATATTTCAAATTAAGAAATATTTGCTCTTATTGAATTTAGTAAAGGACAAGATATTTATTTGATAGCTAAAATGTGTAAAACATACTAATACCTTGCCACGAATATTAACAGTGATAGAATTTACTGACTTTTGTATTGATATTTATTCTAAAATATAATTTAAGCATACAGAACTCTAAATGAGCAGTCCATTCCGACGACTACACGCCTTGTGTACTTACAAATTTAAACTGAAAATTTATATTTATCGCGGCAATATAAGTTTTTCAAACTTTTGTTAAATGAACTTCATATATTGAATTATGTTACATAAAAAGGAATTTATTATGAATATAAAGACTTTCCTACTACAGTCATTATATTAATCTTTGACTAAGGTGGCGTTCCGATTTAATTGAAACTACTTGTAAGGTCAGCTTAACGAGCGTAGCCCACATACAGCCAACTCGTTAATGAAGGGACTAGAAATATTATCTATTCATGACGCGAGCGACTTAACGCCTCCGCTGCAAAGCATTTAGAGTTTCCACTTTTCCTGTGAAAATATACTTAAAAATACAACTTTTACCGCATGGAGCTATTTCTCTCTATATTGCATAGAGACCGACAATTTGCAAAAGTCCAGGACATGTAACGTATATTTTAGAGACCTTTTGGTATTGTGACTGGTCAATAATATCCATTACTATAGGTAATCTAACGATGGCAAAAGCCCTAACTTAAATATTGGAGAGTTATCCAGATCGCAAAATCTGCGCCAGTCCCGTGCATGTCGGCGATAATTATTTCTAAAACTTACTCGTAGTAGTAATTAAAAAATAATGAAAAGAAAAGGAAATCTATTTGAAGAATCTTTTGGCAAACTGGCTTTACATAAGGCACAGCTAAATTAACAAGTCGTGTCTCACCTCCTAAAAGAATCGGCTTCGCACCAATTTGGTGGATGGACAAACAAGCATTTCGAATAAATAACTGTCTAAGTCGCAATAGATTTTACTCATATAAGGAATTAGTGGAAAAGCACGGCTTTCTTAACATAACCTTAAAAATTGTGCGCTGCGCCCTTTCAAGTTTTATCATTAGGGTTTTTGCAGAACTAAACCGAAACCCATATGCCATTTGCACTAAACGATTGGCAGACAGCAAAGTAGACTTGTATCAAGCCACTTTTCGAAGCAGTGTTATGCAAGTTAACGATTAATTTGTAATCAAGCATCGTTCAGTATCTATTAATTTCAGTTACACAATTTATCCAATGTGCCATATAACAATCGTACCGTGTACTGCTTAAGAGCGTTATATGAGTTCGTTCTGTAAGAACCGTGGACTGTTACTAAATTTTCTCCATTTCTTACTTACGCACTGGAATTAGTACGACAAATAAACTGGACAAAACGAAGACAGATGTGACTTGTGTTTGCCTATATTATAAATTGGCGATAATGACCTATCGATAAGAAATCAGACACAGTATTCATTTTAAAAGTCGCCATGAAAAGGTTTACTATTAAGGATATCATCCAACTAGTCATCATCATCATCATCATTACAGCCCAATTATGTCCACTGCTGAACGAAGGCCTCCCCTAATGATTTCCACGCGGACCGATCCCTTGCAGTTGACATCCATCTGCTACCCGCCACCTTAACCAGATCATCCGTCCATCTGGTTGGGGGTCGGCCTACGCTTCGCTTTCCGTTACGTGGACGCCACTCGAGAACCTTTCCGCCCCATCGGCCATCGGTTCTACGCACTATGTGCCCTGCCCCCTGCCACTTCAACTTGCTAATCCTCTGGGCTATGTCGGTCACCCTAGTTCTCCTACGGATATCATCGTTTCGGATTTTATCGCGTAGGGAGACACCTAACATAGCCCTCTCCATAGCACGCTGAGCAACCTTGAGTCTATTCAAGAGCCCTTAGTGAGCGACCACGTTTCGCTTCCGTATGTCATAACTGGCAACACACACTGGTCAAAGACCTTCGTCTTGAGACACTGAGGTATTTTGGACGAAAAGATCTGCCTTAACTTCCCGAACGCTGCCCATCCTAATTGGATTCGACGAGAAACCTCCTTCTCGAAGTTGGACCTACCCATTTGGACTACCTGTCCCAGGTACACATATTCGTCAACAACTTCGAGGACAGAACTTCCAACTGATATCGGTATAGGTACGACATGGGCATTAGACATGACTTTCGTCTTGTCCATGTTCATTTTAAGACCCACCTGTTGAGAAGCTCCGTCTAGGGTTTCGAGCATAGTGCTTAAATCCTCCATGGATTCTGCCATGACTACTATATCATCGGCAAATCGAAGATGAGTGATGTACTCGCCATTCACGTTGATGCCAAGTCCTTTCCAATCGAGCAGCTTAAACATATCTTCCAACGCAACTGTGAACAGTTTCGGAGATATAACGTCTCCCTGTCTCACTCCTCGGTGCAATTGGATAGGTTGTGTAAGCTCTTCATGTACACGGACTGACATAGTAGCGCTCTCGTACAGACATCTCAATACTTCGATATAGCGAAAGTCAATATGGCACCGTTGGAGGGCCTGAAGCACAGCCCAAGTCTCGATCGAATCAAAGGCTTTCTCATAGTCCACAAACGCCAAGCATAATGGCCGGTTATACTCTCTAGTCTTCTGTATAACCTGCCGCAGCGTATGTATGTGGTCTATGGTGCTGAAGCCTTTGCGGAACCCGGCTTGTTCGGGGGCTGGAAATCATCAAACCTACGCGCGAGACGGTTCGTGATGACTCTGGAGAACAACTTGTAAATGTGGCTCAATAGCGTGATGGGTCTATAATTCTTCAGCAAGGTTTTGTCGCCTTTTTTGAAGAAAAGCACCACCACGCCATTGCTCCACGCCTCTGGCGTCGCACCCTCACGGATCACGGAATTAAAGAGCTTCTGAAGGGTCTTAAGCACTGGCGTGCCACCTGCTTTCAAAAGTTCTGCGGTAATTCCGTCTTCTCCGGGGCCTTATTTCGCTTAAGTTGTTTCAGAGCCATCCTAATCTCGCTCAAGGTGACTTCCGGGATATCCTCAGATAAATGTCGGGTTAACTTAGCTCTCGGGTCTTCGGCTAAGCTTGAAGCGGGAATCTGTGTAGCGGTATATAACTCGCTGTAAAACTTCTCAATCTCCCTCAAAATCTCTGGTTTAGATGAGACTACATTTCCACTGTTGGTCTTCAGACTAGTCAGCTGGCTTTGCCCAACAGACATGTTCCTTGCAAACACCTTGGAACCCCTGTTCCGTTCGATCGCCTCTTTAATACACTTTGTATTAAAGCGACGAATATCGCGTCGCAAGGAGCTGGATATACGTCTATTAAGCTGCCGGTATTGTGACGCGTCGTCTGAAGACTGCAGTTTCATCTGTCGTCTTGTCGCCATGAGATCGAGAGTCTGTTGAGATAGTTTATTGGGTCTTAATTTGCGTTGTCCCTTGCAAAACTTAGACCCAACTGTTTGCAGAGTTTCCACTAGCCCGCTATTTATATCGTCCACTGTTACGCAGCTCTCTAGGCATTCAAAGCGATTCTGCAGTTCGAGTTGAAAGCTCTCGGGGTTATTGATTTGAAGCACGTTAGGTCGGAGCGTAGACTTCATCAGGCGAGACCTCTCCAGTTGAACATTAATATTTAACGTGCCTCTTACCATACGGTGATCGCTACCGGTTTTCACCCTGGCGATCACAGAGACGTCGTTAAATATATGTCTTCTGGTGGTCATGATGAAGTCAATCTCATTTCGTGTGGAACCATCGGGACTCAACCAAGTCCACTTCCTCTGCGGCGGCTTCTTGAAAAAAGAGTTCATCATAAAGAGTCCCTCTTTTTCCATGAAATCGGCCAGCCGCTGTCCCCTGGGGTTCCGTGTCCAAATCCATATTGCCCCACTTTCAACTCACAACCACTTCGAATGCCCAGCCTTGCGTTGAAGTCTCCCATAACGACCGTAAAGTGTGTCTTGGAGGTATGCATTGCTCTGCTGATATCATCATACATAGCCTCCACTTCATCGTCGGAGTGCGATGAAGTCGGTGCGTAAACCTGTACCACCTTCAGCGCATAGCGCTTGGTGATTCTTAGTACAAGGTACGCTACCCTAGCTGACACACTTTCGATCTTCACGATGTTGTTGATGAGAGACTTATGGACGAGAAACCCGACACCACCCTGGGATAGGTCGCCCTCACGGTAGTAAAACAGGTTGCCGGATTGCAGTATTGTGGTATCCTCCCCCTCTCTTCGGACTTCACACAAACCTATTATGTCCCAATGCAACCTGCCTAACTCCGTTTCTAGCTCTAATAGCTTTTCGTCAGTCCTCAGTGTGCGCGTGTTATATGTTGCCAGTTTTAAATGCCGTTGTTGTTTCTTTAGGTAGCCGGATCTCTGCCGGAGATTCTTAGCACTCTTGCCCCGCCGTAACCGTGGCCGCTACCGTAGCCCGGAATAGCGGGGCCGCCGGGGACTAGGGGCCAATTCTTACCTGTGTCTTCCATTGGGGGTAAATGCCATACTCACCACGCTTGGCAGGCGGTTGGTGAGCGCAGAGATACGCCAGTACCTAAGTGATGCTGCTGCCCATCACTTGGTGGAAATATTCCCTCTGTCGCCTTCTACGACACCCTAGGAAGAGTAGGGTGGTGACAATCGTATTCTAGTCTGCCGTCACCACACGGCTTAGTCTGCCGACCAACTAGACAGGACATTTATTATTAATTGGAAGATAAATCGAGATTCTCAAATACCAAAGCAAAATCAGTAAATCATCGCTGAAAAATTTACATATTAACATATATAAACATATTCGCATACTCTGTGAGTTCATGTACAAAAGTTATTACCGAGGAAAGTCGCGACCTTCCTGTAACGCATACTCTCTGAATAATATTCGTCGAAATAAATTTGAGATAAGTATTGAGTGTATATTAAACATGTAATCACATGTATATATGTATAGCAATACCTACAACATATTATCAGGAGCGGTTTGCTCATTCATGTTAAGCTAGTATAATAAAATCCGAAACCAGTACCCATCACAATGGCGGTGTGAATACGAATTATTAGAATGTATTTTATTACACATTCCAACCAAGCACTAGTCACATCTTAGCAGTATCTCCTTATCATTACTTTATTCATGGTTACATGGAATGAACTGCTAATAAGTATGTTCTTGTACCACTTTTTGATCTGCACATGAAATTGAACTTTCAATAACAATAAATAGATCCGTAATATCAGTTCAAGTACATATGCGTCCACACGATCGTTAATAATCCATAGGTTAGTTCATTTATTGTCCTTGCAACTCACACAGCAGCGTAGAACTTCATTTGCCGTATCTAAGGTGTATAATAGTTAACACGATAATTCATTATAGTATTGCTCGTTTTATTTATCGCCATTACTATATTGTTATAATTTCCAGTAAAACATAAACAGCCGAAGCGTGCGTGTTAAATGCAACAACATAACATTTTCTGTTTAACGTTGTAAATATTTGGTTGAAACTAGCTCGTATTCTTCCGGTAAAATAACAGTTGCAGTTATATTTATGTTTACAGCGTTTAGTAGTAAAAAGTTATGGTAGACATGCGTTCGTCTCGCAACATAATCCATGTGAGAAGATATATTTAACGATAACATTTAGATAAATTATATGTACATGCTCGTAACTATTTTACATGTCTCTTTATCCTATCGACTCCTATCGCAGTCTACTGCTGGACGTAGGTCTCCCCATTTTGCGCGATATATACTGGTCCTCCGCTTTTCTCATTCAGCTTCACCAGCAATCTTCGCAAGTCGTCGTTCCATCGGGCCGGAGGGCATCCTGCGCTACGCTTGCAAGACGCAAGCGTAGCGCAGGACGCCTCCGGTTCTGAGAATACGTGACCAGCCCACTTATTTTGGTAACTTTAGTTCTCTTACGGATTGAATCATTTCTAATCTTATCCTAAGAGACCCGAGCCATAGCTCGCTCCTATGCGCGTTGAGTGATTTTGATCTTGTGAACCAACCCTGCAGTCAGTGTCCATGTCTCAGCTGCGTATGTTAGCGCATGAATTATGAAAATGATACTTATGATTATTAGTAAGTTATAATATAAGTATACTATATTCATTATGATCATTACAGCCTAATATATCCACTGCTGAACTAAAGCCTCCCTTAACATTGGGGGTAAATGCCATACTCACCACGCTTGGCAGGCGGGTTGGTGAGCGCAGAGATACGCCAGGCCTAAGAATCTCGTCAATTTTGTGCCTGAATCTCAGATGATTTCATCCAGAATCAGCAAGCGCATCGCAAATCGTCGATCCGTCCAACTGCTGGGCACCGTTACGTTTGCCAAGACGTTGTTTACAATCACCAAAGGCGCAAAGCCCCCTTAAAAAAATGCCAATAAAACGCCCTGTCATACAATTTTCAAGTTGGAGGTGATGCTAGAGAGATGACGAGGTCTCCACCTCAGAAATCGTCTCCTCGAACGCCATCGGTCCTACAACATACTTGATCACAAGAATAGCCTCATAAAATGTTTTGTTACGCATTTCGCTGTTATAGCAAAATGTAATATATTATCTTTATTACCGTAATCGTAAGTAATTTTATAAAAGCATGTATATTAATTTACATAGAAAAACAACGTTATCATTGACGATCCATGTGTTGTAATTGGTTAAAACATCAGCTCTTACACCAAGGGTTCGGGTTGATCCCCGGGTAGTACACACATTTCAGTGCATGAACATATCTGTTTGTATTAGTCTAGTTTATATTAAAAAGTGTATATGTCACTGGGAAATTTGATTAATTCCTAAAACTTTCGTAGGACTCCAGAGACAAATTGTATTACTTTTCGCTTACATAAATTATAAATTTTTTTTTTTCATTTTTTCGGTGACATATTAAGTTTTATCTTTTCTTGTGATATTACAGGCTTAGTTTGAGACTAAATATATCGCTGTGTAAATATCAGTGGATGTTGATTCGCTATTTATTTTAACAAGGATTTCCTATGGATATTTTGAAGCAAATTATACAGACACAAAAGTTTTCTCACCTTGGTCTTGAAACTTGGTAAACTTGGAAACCCTTATAAATAGCCTCTGAAGGATTTCGGATTTTGTGAAAATGATACTTTTAGAAGCGTATCCTAGTCATCCATAATTCACTAGAAGGCATCGCTTATGTATAATTTCGTTTTAACCATCAAATGTATAATAATAAAAGTGTATAATAATAAAATCAATTACAATTGAGTTACATAAATAAGAGTTAACTAAGTGAGTAAATTTGGTGGGCGAATACCTGAACTAAAAGTATCCTGTATCTCAGGTTATCATTTTACCTACATAATATTAATATTTTACCTACATTTCAAACGTCATATATATACACCATTATATTAAATTTTGTGAATATAACGTGAAAACAATTTGGGATAACTTTGTCGTGAACAATATTATTGGTTTTGCGAAGTTGTTAAATATTTCAAAACTCTGTTAAACTTGAAGGCATTTTGAAAGCCGTGTGAAAATTAGCTTCTAAAATAATTAATGTTTGTTTCACTCACCTTTTGTGAATGGTTAAAATGTTAAACACATTTTAAGTAAGATAATGCAATATTTTTGACAGTACAAATCTGTTTCTCTTACTTTTTGATATATATTTGATATTAAGTATACAAGTTAGAGTTTTGTAAAATCACAAATAAAATAATTACTTTCATAAAATCTTTGAATCAAATATACCGTTTGTTTGAAACACATTTTTTCTATGATGGGTTGATTAAACAAAAAAAATAATTTGCAAAGCCATTTAATACAATAAAACAATTTTTAAAACTAAGCATGAATATTTTTTATACCTATAACAATAGAACTTTCATTGACTTTACATTTTCCAACTTTTACTTAAGTAAATTGTAGTGGCAATGACAATAATTGTATTTATACATCATCATATTTCTATAACTACTTAAGACAATAAAAGTACTTACGAGTGCACGTGGTGACAATATATGCATGTAAGAGTAGTTAACCAGCAGAGTCAGTCGCGCGGTGACCACGCATCGTCTGTATTTCACCACCACAAAGTTCGGTTCTTTTTGTATATTTTTGTGAACGTCAACAAAAGTTGTCGTGTAAGTACCGCGCCGCGAATCGAGTACTACGGCCTATAACAGGGGCATGGTCCGGGCCACGCCGCCGTCGAAGCCGAGAGGCCAACTGTCGCTTGGCGGCGGATCACCCCGCCGCCCACGCCGCAATCCCCTCCTATGCCTTGGATTCCTTGCATACTTCGACGCACTCTTACCGCTGTTAAGTGTTTATCAAAAGCTCAGTCCGATCACCGTAAGACGTACTCGTATAATCGCACTTGACAGTCTTGACGCTGATCCGGGATTACATCCGAAACTTTTGCTTTGTAGCAAGCTGGCCTGCGGTCAACATAGGATTGCTCATTTACAAGTGAACTTAGAAACTAAACTTGAAGTTCTGTGTTCTATTAAAACTTACCCTGTATTATTATATAAAAAGTGTGATAGTCAAGTCAATCTATATTTTTTAGCCTCCACTATACAGTACAGACTTAAAGAGTCAAAAATAACAAATAAGCATATTCAAACACCTCTTTCGCGCAGACATCGTTAAGCATAGAAATTGAATTTGAGTTATTAATTATAACGAAATTATAAATTTCCATACATAAATCAATTTAAAATTTGTTGGTAAATTTTGAATTCAGTGGAATCATTCCTCGATGTACCAAGCTCGAGCCCCTAGTCTCTATATGGGTGTTCACCTTTAACTTCACCAACCCACGGTGTATTTGCCGAACGACAGACTGACATGGTACTCCAGTAGTTTCTAGTTTAGTAAATAAATGTGCATGTCATTCCAGGGATGCGAGTTTTATTTCGGCTCAACTTACGCTGATGTGACATTCACCAGTTGTGTAATGAATATCCAGCAATATATAATATAATTCTCATGATATATTTATATAATTCAATCAAACAGCCCACCATTGTCTATGTCATAGGCCTCCCCTAAAGTGAGCTAACTATGCCGCTTTCTTACTTAGTGGGCAGCCTATATCATACCTCTGAGAAGTATCTCTTCAAGTTATTCGGCTCATCGCGTTGCGCTACGATGCTCCATCGTTCATCTCAGAGTCCAAAAAGACTGGGACACTTCTTCAGTGTGCTGATTTGACGAGCTATGTCAGTGTCTTCGTTTCACTGAATATGAGTTATATTGATAGAGCTTTAGGTAATTGCTACTTGAATACAAAGTACAACTAAAAACTATACTATCGATATTCATTATTATTATATAAATATTCCAGATTTATCAAATGATAAGTTGACATTGAATTGGAATATTCGTTTTCACGGCAACTCACGGCTTATGAATTTAATTAAATTTTATGAACAGTTAAATGAAATTGTTGCTATTAAGTGATTAGGTATATTACGCACTCATTCGAAGAATTCAAATGAGTGCGTACAACGGGTATATTGATTTTACGAGTTCGCTTCAATTGCGATATTATTAAAATTTATAGAGCATTATCAAAGCATATTTTCGCGATGTTTATAGCTAATAAAGTAATAACACTGATGTCAAGCCGTTAGTGAATGTGTTGATTCTAGAATATAGGTACCTTTATACATGAAGATATATATGGATTTCCTTTTGACATAGTACACGGACAGGTCATATGTCCGGAGATGGATTTGGCATACATTAAAATCATGCCGTTCTTCTTATTCTTAAAAAGTTAGTATCTAGCAGAATACTACGCTAGTATCACCATAATTTATTTGGTTTATAATTATATTATATACCATAATATATTATTATATTATAATAAATATTTAATTAATTTCAAATAACCAGGATGAGTAGTGACTATAAAGTATAAATTAGTACTTTTGCATAGGTACTTATCAACTTTTGTCCCACCAATGCAGCTACGCCTACGATCTAGTTGATCCAAAGTAAATGCTAAATTCCTTAACTTATATATTTTTTTAAAGTGAGCTTTTCTAAAGAATGACTGGTATGTAAAAAGTAAGTAGCCATTCAATACTAGATATCTTAAATGAGCGCCTGTGGCTTGCGCACAAGTTTTTAATATTTAATACGTAATTTGTTTATTTTTTTCTTAAAAAATATATTTATAAACATGGAACACACATAACGGTCATAATAAAAACAATTTATATATATCCTGATTACCTCGCAGTTGACCATATTCGCATTATTCCACAGGAGATCGTATGCCTCATATAACTACCCAATCATTGAAAAGAATAACATTGTAACATAAGTATTGTTTTTCGTAGTTAATTTAGAAATCTCTATACATACAAATGGCTTATATTACAAGGTTAATGGTAACTTAATCCGATGCCGGAGGCTTCACGGTAATTACTGATTAGCGATACAGGATTCTTTGGCCACCCACAGGTTGCTTACGTCAATGTATTTGTGTGTTATATTTGGCCTGAATACATTTAGTAGAAAATAGAATTCGTAATTAAATAAACAATGTTTATTAATCCGTAGTCGATGAATGAATGAACAAATAATGCATCGATGAAAATCAGAAGCTTTCTAGAATAGAATAATTCACATTTACGGTTCATAAAGCAAAGCTTTTAAATATGGTTAATATGTTTAAATTGCATCTTTATGGTGAATCTACTGGAAAATTAAAATTTATTGAAATTTTGTTTTTACATGTTTATGTATACTACTTTGTATGTATAATAAATAAAATTTTATGTTAGTAGTAAATAAAACTGCAGTTTGGGAGTGAAGTTTTAAAGACTGTGTCTATCTGGTAGTGATTAAAGGACTCTTCATTTATGTCTTGTTGCTTCCCGATTCAACTAAAATATATTTGTTACAAATCCTGTAAACAAATAAATTCATTAACTAAGATATCCAGCCACGTAAAAATAAATTTATGTAGATTGTTTGATACAAACGTAATATTTTACGATAGGAATAAAAGTTCATCTCATTCCCGAATGTTTATCAAATCCTCTGGACTGCTGCTTATATAAAAAGACAAATATTTAACGCATAATGTTTAACTTATTAGCAATTAAAATAAGCTTTCCGGACTCGTTTAATGAGTTTGTTGTGAATAAATTCAAGCACTTTCTTGACATTGCAAAATGCATTTTAATAACTGGAACAGTATATTTACGAATATAAGTAACTATTTAAAAGTATATTTGGTAATTTTTATGGCGGTAAACAATTTGTATAAAATAAAAGCGAGCTAAAACATTACACATTTCAACTGAACTAATCGTGTTACAAACTATCTGGGCGTACATTTTACTTAACATTACGACACTTTAAAATCTGTGTTTTAAAACTGTGGTAGACCGGTAAAGTAAACCGGAGTATACCAATTAAAAACTACCATAAAACAAAAAAAAATAGTCCAAAATTTTATATTTAGACACAAATACTGATCCAATTAGTGCATTTTAAAATTATCGGAACTAGGCCCTGGTAGCAATTGCCGTTGTTTGCTTGGGCCACCCGGTTATAAAACTGCCTTGGGGAAATACTGATAACTTCATTAAATGACTGCGATTTGCACTGTAGTTGTGTTAGCGATTTAAGTTGTCATGTCAAAAATAACTTTTTTTTAATTTCCGTGAAAATTATCTCTGTATCCTTAAAGGAATTCCTTGAGATGCATGGAATAAAAAAGGGTTCAAGTGTAGGTTCCTAAATCACTTAGTTATGGACAATTTTTTAGTAAATATTCGTACCTAATATTGTTGTAATCTTTCATATTGTTTTTATTTTCAAGATATATCAAGATAAATCTCTGTAAAATAATATCGACAATAAAATACGGTTATCCTCCTTTAGACTGCTTGTAGGAATTTTCTTAGAACAATGTTATTATTTTATTTGCTAACCTATAAAATTGGTTTATAATTAGGAATTAAAAGTAAAAAATAATTGATATCGCTAAATATCTGTGTTATTGTAAGTCAAGTACTTTTGACGTTCGATAGTCATTATTATAATATGCATCAACTAAACGAAGATGATCCATATAGCCCCTTCCTATTAAGTAAGTAGTTGGTATCGCGTGTTTTATTCCATAATCAGGCAAAGTGTCTTAAAAAAATATACTAACTACAGCCATACCTTAACCGTTTTTCGTCAGGATTACTTAATACGAGTAAATAAATGAAACTAATTATAAGTAATTTACTTTCCATATAATATTTTTCAATCGTTGTTGAATAAATCATTGGTGTATCTAGACGAATACGAGGGAGGTCTTCGTTCAGCAGTGGACATAATCAGGCTGTAATGATGATGTCTAGACGAATATCGTACTAATAATTTAGTATTCAAAAGACGTAATTTGAAATCAAATATTAGGAACAGAGCCGGTCACCTACCTAGTACATATAAATACTCGTATTCGTTTCATGAATGAACATAAAACTGTGTAAAATTTTACATATGGTTTTTTTAAATTATTTTATCACTTGCCGGATTACATTTCGTGTATGAATTTAATACGTGGGTACAAATATTGTCTATGCATACATAAACTTATAACGTGTTTGTTTTGGATTTTTATACCCGAAAATACACAAAGAAAGTACTTTAGTTCGCAATTATGCTCTCCTATGAAGAAAAAATGTTTCTTGGAACCCTTTAATCAATGCAATGTACAATAAAACAACGATAAAACAAAATCTACTGGTTGATCTTCAGAAAACTGGTTAATACATAATAGTTTATGGACATTTATAAGTAAAATCACTTTTCAAATAGTGAAAATTTCTACTATCTCTTCAACATACCCATTTTTTGCACACACTCTTACCTGAAAAAGAAATAAATAAAAAGACATAAAGTGCATTATATTAAAAGTGAAAAAAGTAAAAACAAGAAGTTACTACGTTACAAGTGATGAATTTATTCATTTACCAGCTGTTCCCCGCGGTACTACCGGGGTGAAATTCTCCCACAATAAAACATAACCTAAATCGCGCGTAAGAACATTAATTTCATTTTCTAATTTAAATATTTTTTCAAAAATTTGCGGTATTCTTTTTCCTTATGACATCAGCTACCTGCCAAATAAGTCCCGTCAAAATCTGTCCCGCCGTTTCAGAAATTACCCGAAACAAACAGACGCACAGATAGACAGTTTTTTATGTATTCAATACCTTTTGGTGTGTATACCGTATAAATGTGTTAAAAAGAGAGCGTCGGTGGCTCAGTGGTGTGGACTGTCGCCTTCCTACCGGGAGGGCTGGGGTTCAAATCCCGACACGTACCAATGTATTTTCGAATTTTCGAAAATATATGTACGTTATCCGAAGGAAAAAACATCGTGAGGTTTCCTTCATGCACGCCTGCGAAGAGATTCGAAGGTTGTGTGTGAAGTCGTCCAATCCGCACTGGGCCCGCGTGGACGACTAAGGCCTAATCACCCTATACGGGTAGGCCCTCGTGCCCCTCGGTGGACGTTTAATGAGCTGATGATGATGTGTTTAAAAAATGGTTATTTCATACAGACACTAAAATCCAATGTCAAGGTAAGAAATTTTATTTCATAATTGTTAACTAACTTGCTAATTATCAAGCAGACAAAGGCATATACTAACCAGTCGGAAAAAGTTAAAATATCAGTCGAGAAAAGCTTTGCAAAAAAGAATACTCTTTCAAATGAAAGTAAATTGAAATCTACAGAAGACGTAACATAGGTGCACAACATAGCCATGAATAAAGTTCGCTCATTTTTGATACAAAATACGTACCTACGATGATTCTTCATAAAATTATTATTATATTGTGAAGCTACTTTAAAAAATACTAGACAGGTTAATATAATAAAATCTTGATGTAAAAAAAAACATTTCTTACGTGAAAAGTGTAAGAGTGGTGACGAAAGTAGTGCGCAAGCAAACTACGGCATAGGAAAATGGCATAGACAGTGCATGACGTCACGGGCGCTGGAACGCTCCAGGCGCGTCAAGCGCGAGCGGGACTCACGTTTCTTGTATGACGTCACTCGGGAAATGAACGCGGCAGCCCAGTTTGGGGTCAATGGCCAATCTACAAAATAGAAAAATTTAAATTCAAACGCTGTTATTGCTTGCACATAACATAGTTGAGTGCACTTTATCGTACCGTTACCAAACCAATCACATTATTTTAATGGGCTCGCGGTTAGATCCTATGTGTCTATTACGAATAAAACCTTTATTTTCCAAGATGTTTCAATTTGTTACACCACGTGACGCCAAATAAAAATAGCCGTATGAATCGAGAATGATGATCTTTTAGATACTGTGAATCACAAATCTAGCGTTGAACACGGCACGTTGTAAATGTGGGTGTGCGACGATGGTTGTGGTTACCCGTCATCTCCATTCTGCTGTGCGACGTCGTTGACTTCGGCTACCATTTCAACCTCGTCGGACACAACATCGCACCCTTCCACCACTTCAGGAACCTCACCCATAACAATAACCACTACACTTCGACCAGTAACAAATCGACCGACCGTACTTTGTCAAGCCAGCTCCGCGGACTGCCATATTTCGCCCTTGGCAAAAGATTACCATTACTACAAGTACCGTATTATTAAATTAAGCGGAGTTAACTTGCAGACATCATGAAGCATATAAGCATGCGCCGTGGACGGCAAGCGGGTCACGAACGCATAGTTAGGGCTTCGCTTTTGTAATCCCTTTAAAAGTATTTTACCTGTGTAGCGGGCAACTAATAGGTAACTTGCGAATAAATTACCAATTTCAGTATATGAAGTAGTCGCTTTAATTCAAGATTTGTAATAAAGATTCAAGTCAATGTTTATAAGTCAACTGTTCGTACGATTGCTTACGAAACTTATCTGAATATATTGAGAAATTTGGACCATATAAAGCCACACTGGTATTGTGCGTGTTGGCAAGTTGCTAAACAAAGCCTCTTTTTCTAAACGGCTTCTCGGGACAGCGTTAATATCTCGTTCGCTAATCAGCATAATCTACCAACGGAAGAGGGACCCAATATGGGAATGAAGTCATTATGCCCCAATTAATCAATTTTATTAGATTACATAAACTTCAAGTGTCATTCATTACCATTATGATTAATGAAAGCGCTCGATGCTTTTTGTCGTTCTCTGTAAAGTGTAGAACATAATGTGTAATGTAAACTATACTACGTCGGGCATACAGAAAACCAGGGGTCAGCTCAAAGGGGACCTGGCTTATGCTGAGTTTGTTATGTCTAGGCGTCGTATCACACTATTTACGTTTATGCACAAACAAGCAGTAAACTCAATATTTAGTACCATTAGTATGTATCTTGAATCACGAAGATTCTAGTTATACGATTCATAGTTATGTGATAAGTATTTTTCTTCTTTGAAACACTTTCAAATAGCTTTTCGATGCTTGAATTCTACAGATCCATTTAATATACTCAAAAATAGTGATTTTATTTTAACATTATCGTAAATTAGGACCTGACTTTGAGATCTAGGCTTACCTATGAGTAAATGCATAGGGACGACAAGTGCGTATTCCAATATTAAATATCTAAGAAAGAAAATTAAAATAAGAGTGATGTAATAAACTATGACATAACTAAAAATCTATCCTCAAAGACAACGCCCTTGGACAAGAGTCTGCAGGAAGAGAACCACTTGTAAATTATAAGCTACTTTGCATTTAAATTTTATCTTTGCCCAGGTAATTGTTTCATTTTCTTCCTGCAACTTATATTCAAGTCATCCATTTTTTATGAATCCGTAAGGTAAATGGTTCATTCAAAATTGCGGTATAATTAGAACGACCAAGTACGGGGAAACGTAAAAGATGTCATTTAGGAAGATTTTTTTCTATATTCATTTTCCTTAAGTACCTTTAAAGACCTTGGTGTGGGTGCTTCAATCTTACTTAATTCTCTCGCTGAAGCAATTATACTTACACTACTTTATACTTATCCTGTTGAATATGAAGACTATCCTTGAAGGAAAATTGTGATTCACACAATTTAAATACTAGGAATAAAAAGAAACTTGCTCTTCCGGACATGAAACTACATAAAGTAGTAACTCTTCTAAAGGAAGACGTATAAAGTTTTTCAATAAGGTACCGCAAAATATTGTGGAGTTGCCATTACTCATGTTTAATGTTAGAAAAATATCATCTTCCTAAAAAAGGGTACTACACTATTGACGAGCATTGATGTGATAATAATAATCCTTAAACTGCTTAGCTTTTTCATGCTTAGCTTCAGTGGCTCATTGGTGTGGACTGATTGGTTCAAATCCCGCCACGTACCAATGTATTTTCACTTATATGTTCGTTTATCCGATGCTCTTTCGGTAAAAGGAAAACATCGTGAGGAACCGGCGCACACCTACAAAGAGATTCAAAGGTTCTGCGTGAAGTCGGTCAATACCAACTGGGCGCCCCTCGGTGGGGACGTTTATGAGCTGTTGATGAAACGGGATATTCTCTAGAAATGACAATAAAACTATGTATTGATTAGCTAAAAATATTATTTGATGTGTCTTTCTTTTGTTTGAATACACCCATTATTTATGCACCATAAGACAATATACAATATAATTATTTATGCACATAGGCGAACTTAATGCCTACAGGCATTCTCTACCAGTTCTCTACATTATTATTAAAAATAAACATACGACCAATAGATGTATACAACTGAACTAGTTTCTCAAAAGATTTAAGTAGTCATAAGCTCCAAGGTAACTTATCGTAAGCCTAACCGTATACCCTAACCGCGGCGGTGAGCAGGTGGAATCTACACAATGAACAAATACTTTGGTGAATGATGAATGATACTTCTAGATGTATTACTGACGGGAGCCGACAGATATATTGACAAAGGTTATGGGAATATAAATGTGTTGAAGTATATGAGTACAATCGAAAAGACAATTATTTTACATACAAGCTCACGTGGTCTTGGTGATAAAATTAGGAATATTGCCAGAAAATTATGAACATAACATTTTATTCAAACCATATAGTAGCATCCACACAACAATTCAACGAGCACCGCCAGATGAGTATACCAGTAAGTACAGCATAGATATAAAAGAGGTTTCTAAGTCTCCATCATCACAGCCTGACATCCTTGAAATGGACAACCTCATCAAAATTGATTAATAAATGTCGGAGTAATCGCATCGGAAACATTTTTACTTGCTTTCTCTGCTTGGTTTTGCCTTATAGATTTGTTAAACAAAGGAAATGATGCAAAAAAAAAATGTCGATGGTATACATGCAGGTAATCTAGACATAATGTAGTTGGAAACGTTCAAAGTATCACAAATCGATATTTCCCGTTTCTGCATTGTTAATAAATAATTAAGTAAAACCAGGTCTACTTGGAATTGTGTAAAGTCGACTCTTTGCATACTATTTATTTTCCTTTTTCTCATTCTTCTCTTCCCCTTATCACTTCTGTCAAATGAATAAATGAAGTAGCTTTTAATCAGATTTAATATACTTCAAGCATTTTCAACCAAATAAAATATTTATTTCACAGTAGTTACTCCAGTTACTCGCATCGTATTATGATTGCCATTTCCTAGTACACAAAGTCACATCCGAAAGATGATATCACTCATTACATCACCATGCCATTTTCTTTTTAATTATGGAATGCTCTATGAAAGATCTTTACCAAGGGAAAATGTTTATATGTAAATTGTCTGCAATATATACATCTTATTTTTATAATTATGTACCTTTAATATCTTGAAGAAGTTTACAAAAATGTTCTAAATATCCGCTACATCCTTTCATCCTTGTATTTTTGTATAATTAAAACTTTGTACGTTTGGTCGATCCTTTGTTCGAATGTTCAGCGGGAAAACAATAGATAATTAATAAAAATAATCAAGACTTTGTCTATACCATTGTTTGTGACTCCTAATAATATCTATTATAGATAGAGTGCTAAGTTTCGGGCTAGGTGGCGCTACTTGAGTTGTTCCTGTTGGCGCAATAAGACGTTATTGGCTGATGATGATAGTGTTTGCCGTTATTGTAGGTTGAAGTTAAATATTATTTACCATATTATTAGTATTGAAATCTTACACGAATAAATTTATTATTATAAGTTAATAATAATCGCTGCCAATAACTCGTATTTACCTACAAAGACATATTTTATTCGTACTGTAACAGGAAAAAACAAAATTTTACAGTAGTACAGTATAATTTAATAAAAAGCCTTCTCAAATACGATATTTTAGTGTGGGTTTTTTAATGGAGCCACACCTAATTAAAAATAATGAAGACTAAAAATACCAACACGATTTAAATAATAATCATTAATCACTCAAGTATTTGCGTCAATCCTTAATCAAAATATTGATTAACTGTTTATTATATCCCCTGTGACTGATTATGTTCAGATAATAATAAAAAAAAATTTTCGTTATGATTATGCTACGAATGTGGGCGAGGTACTTATAATACCTACACTTTAACGACGTACGAATATATTACGTAGTTTTAGTAAAATAATATTTTGACGAATACTTTTGACATTTCGTTGGATGCCAAACGAGCCGACGTTTCACCTGATGGTAAGTGATGCTGCACTTAGTACATACTCCAAAAAATACTGACTTCGAACTTAAAAGCAATAAAAGAACTTTTGTTTTGTTTATTAAGCTAGGTAAATAGAAAAAGTTCAATAGTTCTTTTATAATTTTGAAGTCAGTGCCAAGTAAAACAATACATATGTATGGATTAATCCACATAGGTATATAATCAAACTGAAGAGTATGTTTAGCACAGCCGAACACCTGACCTGCACCCTTTTTCCAACAAATTCTACATATTAGTAACTAGGTGTGACTTTACTGTTATGTTAATTACGGTAGGCTGTGAAGATTCAAAAGCTTGGCTCTACACGAGATCTGAATTATTTTTTTATTTATGTAGTTTACTGTATTGTATTGTTTAATGTTAGTTGTTAGTAGTGTAGATAGTAGTATTCGTGTTATACATAAATAATTTTCTTTCTTCTTTCTTATAGTTCTCATCAATTTATTTTCTATAAATATCTATGAAAAAAATAAACACAAAGTTGAGACACGCTCTTTTTAAATTATTGATGTAGGAAAGCGATATTGGAGCCATAATATATGGTTATCACTTCATCATCATCAGCTCATTAAACGTCCCCACCGAGGGGCACGAGCCTACCCGTGTAGGTGATTAGGCCTTAGTCGTCCACGCGGGCCTAGTGCGGATTGGACGACTTCACACGCACAACCTTTGAATTTCTTCGCAGGAGTGCCTGAAGGTTTTCTTACGATGTTTTCCTTCACCGTAAGAGCGTCGGATAACGTATATATATTTTCGAAAATTTGAAAACACATTGGTACGTGTCGGGATTTGAACCTCAGCCCTTCCGGTAGAAAGGCGACAGTTCACACCACTGAGCCACCGACGCTCGATCTATATATGGTTATCTATATATATATATATGGTAATCACTTATTATTTATATTTTTTTAAATATAAAATTCAACACTACCTAAAGTCTTTTAAAAATTTTTGGCTCATTAGTTTGTATCAAAAAAAAAACACTCGATTCTATACAAATTTATTGTTAATATCAGATTCTTTATAATAGTAATGAGAAATTATAAGAAGCATATTGTTGATATGCCTTTGACGCGCTACCATTATCCCTCAATGGTGAAAATCAATTAGGGAGTCCTTTGTCTCAGAGTGAACGCAATGTCTGTATGTATGATTATAATTTTCCCGTTATCTATTATCTGTAATAGGTATAACCGTAAACAGCTTACTGTGGGTCAGATAATGAAGTATGATTGATAGAAAAGATAATAATATAGTATGTATTGTTTGAACCCACAACCTTCTGTTACAGAGCTAGATAAGGGCTCCATTATATATTAGTTAATACTTAGATGACAACAGGGAAAAATCATCCCGCATGTATAAAACGTTTAATTCAATTTAAGGAAGTCAACGACTGTTCAATAAGAATTAGTTGAGTAAATAATGCGTTACAAAATCTCATTTAATTCTTCATTCAATAGCGGAGATAAGATTACAAAGCAGCTTTGGTAACACAGACTATATTTTTTTGGAACAGATATTGGTTTGATGTATTTTTCTTGGAATTTATGCCTACTCGAGTGAGTTTACGACTCTCATTGTGAAACTATTATTATACCTCCGTATGTTTACCACTGTCCGCTTGCGTAACCTATTCAGTTTTAAACGCTACTGTTTCGCACGCTTTAAAACATACTATGAACATTTTAGTATGGCTTGTGTTATGTTGCCAAGCAGTGTATCGTTACATTTTTTTCTTTAAAGTGTCGGCATTGGAAAGTTAGCCCTAAAATATAATATACCTGTTGCTGTGAATTTCGCCGTATAGCTATCGAGACTATGATGTAGTCTAATTTATTTTACATATTATTTTTCGCTTCATTATGGTGGGAGGTAACTTGGGAATACATGTAATGCCTATAATACATATTAAGGATTTCAGAGTTAGATATTTCATTAAAAAGTACGTAAATACGTACGTTTAAATGGAAAAATAAACCTACAATTGTGGATAATAAAAGATACTTTTCAGGACTCAAGCCAGCCTTAATTGCCCGAAATTTGTTAAGACTTCTATGAAAACTCCACGTTCATACAACCTGTGATATACATAGGTATATTTTAAATAAGGTAGTAGGATTTATTCCTTTCCAAAGACTACAGCCTTTTTTATTTAATCGAGATGCGTAAAGAGACCGAATCCTGTATTTATTTTAACTGATCCTATTATTAATTATTTTGAATAATATCGACAACAAGGGTACGCCACGACCTTTGTATTCTTTTTATCTTAGTCTTCTTTGTTTAAAACAGTACCCTTTGTATCGTGTCGATTTTGATAAAAAATAATTATATAGTATACCCGATAATATTTGTCGTAGTTCCTTAACAATATCTGATAATGTTAAATATAAGTTTTATTGCCCAAATAAAACGATCACTTGAAGTATCAGAGTTAGAGATATAACTAATTTATGATCGCAGATTTCGCGATATTTTATGATAAGTAGTGCTACTGTTGAAGTTATAAAAGAGATAAACATATACAAGTAATCACACTGAACTGAGTAGTAAATAGTTAAAATTATGCTACCTACATAATTGCCTATAAACCATTTGTTACTCGTAACACCAAATTAAATACAAATGCCACCACCGCTCTTTTTCTCGCGGGTCCCGTAATAAGGGCGGCTTATCTCTTCTCATCGTACTTAAGATACTCGACACTCGACAGTGTCATGTGATAAAATTATATTCAATTAACGTATAACGTATATTTTCCTTAAACTAATCATAGCTACGTTATCAATAAGCAAAGCCATCATTACGAGGAGTATTAGTGTCTATACCAAACACACAATATTTATAATAATGAATTACCTAATCTGATTGAAATTCAGGAAGAATCTAAAATATTTTATATCCCGTGGTTAGGTTTCATAGACAAAATTGTGGTACTTCATTTTACATAGAACCTTTCAATAACTGTCGATACTGTAATCTATAGTATCTAAAGGATCCATAGTTTGTCAACTATGTGTGCACTTATAGTAATGGGCCCGTGATTGTTTACTTTGTTCCCGTCATACTACTCCCCAGCACCAGTCGTAAAATATATCGGTGAACATCCATAAACCTCTATGAGACAATAAATCTTTTGCCTATGATACGTAGTGACGGTCTACAAGCATCGGTTTATAAACTTCCTAGCTTTGCACCTGCGAGAAATACAATATAGCAGTATCCTGCCTTCAAATGCATTAGTTATTACTTGTATTCATACTAACTTGTTTACTTTGAAAGACATTGATTATCAAAAATCTTTAATTTGGTTATTTATATATTTAAACTATTCAAAATTAATTTTTCGGATGAAATCGAGCGAATGAATTTTTTATTATTATTTAAACTATTCATTCACGCGGCTTAATCCGTAAATTTAGTTTGGATTCAATGGTGCAATCATCTAAATATGATTGCTTGTATGAAACAAAATACAATATATGGATATCTGCAAAATTTTACCGAATGCCATCAGTACAAGGAAAGGAAGATATTTTATAAAACCCCTCTAGGGAACAACGTTAAGACAAAAATAATGTATAGGTAAATTGAGTTACTTGTATGCAGTAACACACGTAAAGTAAATGCCCATAGTAATTCCAATATTTCAAATATTTTCCTTGTATCTGGAGCGTCAGTGGCTCATTGGTGTGGATTGTTGCCTTCCAATCTGGTGGGTGCAGGTTCAAATCCTGCTACGTACCAATGTACGCGGTAGGATTTGAAATTGATTTGTATTTTCTAAATTATATGTACGTTTATCTGACGCGCTTACCTGACACCTGGAGGAAACCTGCGCACGCCTACGAGGTGATTCAAAGGTTTTGCTTGATGTCGGCTCATCCGCACTGGGCCTGCGTGGACGATTCAGGCCTATACACCTTTATGGGTAAGTTGTGCCTTCGTGGGGTTATTATAATGAGCTGATGATGATGATTCGTCTCTTTCAACTCTAACCAATTCATATCTATACACTACACACTGATCTTCGTTTTAAAATACATCTTTTGCAATGAATATAAAGAACTAAAAGAAATAAAACTAGTAACCTCAACATTATAATAAAAAATGAAAGAAAGAAGAAAGAAGAAAACAATTTATTGACCCTTTACATAACATAAATTTTACAAGTAACGACAAAACAAAAAATATCATAAAAAGGTCAATAGGACCCGCCTCGGCATAGTTGAAACGACGCGCGCCCTGATTGTAACAGACGCGTACGCCAACAACACCGATATTCTGACGGCGACCTAAAAGAACGAGTTATCGTCACTTAATTTAAAATGAGGTTATTCTCAATTTACTACACGCACTTTAAATTACAATATTGTATACCTAAATATAAAAAAATAAAATAAAAGAACTTAAACAGAACAAAAGGGACAAAAGACATAATAAGAAAAAAGAATACCAAGTACAAAATATTAGTTTAGAATTAAACAAAAAAAATTATGCAATATCAGAAGGAAACTTACAATATAACAATTACTAAAAGTATTTGGTTTTTACATTTTGTTGCAGTACATCCAATTTATTTTACTAAAGAATACTGACAAAACAAGAAGGCTATTTATCCTTGCTGGGGACTTGGTTACAAACTAATCAATAATGGTAGATGGTGAAAAGAAGGAAAAGCTAAAGCCTTTTAAGTTCGCCGAACTTACATCAATATGTGAAAACCGAGGTTGGCATTCTTCTTTGGTTGACAAAATATTTTTGAGACGCCTTTCTAAACGCGGCTTGTGTCTCACGTCACGCAACGGAGGAGGCAGGTCGTTCCAGCATCGCGATGCTGCGAATCTGAAAGACCCCTCAAAGTACAGTGCGATGTTCGCCGTGAGAAATGTTGAGTGCAAGTCTTTTTTGGAAATCTGCATTGGTCCTGAGCCCATTAAGCTTCTCAAAAAGGTATCGCGCTCTCTCCGTTCTTATGACCTCGAACATAAGAGTGGCTAACGTGAAGTTTCTACGAGCTTCCTTCTCAGTTGATTGGCAGCATTTAAAATGGAGTGACATGTGCGCGGGTGGTATCGGACAGAACGAGCGCAGGCATTTTGAATCACCTGCACACACTTTGAAGTTCTCTTAAGCAGACAGGACATACCTACATACAGTAATTGAGCTTAGACAAGATAAGCGAATACACAAAAGTATTCTCACCGCTGGCTTAAATATGGTTGAAATTTGTACAAATCTTGAGGCGGTAGAAACAATTTCGGGAGCCATTCGGCAATATGTTTTTCAAAATTTAAGTGGCCGTCGAGAACTAGCCCCAGATTCCTACCTCATGAACAGTACATGTCTACTCCACTTTATCTGTATGCCCAGTGACTGCTTATCTAACGTTGAATTTCTTTTGCTGCCTATGAGTACATTTTTGATTTTTTTGCGTTTAAGGTGAGGTTGTTGGAGTCGCAATGCAGAATATTCGTGCCAGGTCCCCATTCAACTTGGAAACTGCACTCATGTAGTAGCCGGTCTGAAGAATGTATAATTGCAAATCATCTGCATACATGTGATACCTGCAGTGTGAAATACAACCAACCACATCTGCGCTGTACAGAATGTACAGGATAGGAGCCTAAAAGTAGCCCTGAGGCATCACGTGTTACAAATTGTGTTTGTGACTGTATCTTAGTGCCATCTCCCCTTGTCAATGCACATACTGCTGCTTTGGGTGCAAATAACTGTAGAAATTTCACGGTATGGGCATAATGCATAATAGGATATGCTTTGCAAGTAGCAATGTAGTATTATTGAGTCGTAAAATGAACAATGTACTTTAATTAAGTTTTTAAATACTGGGTGAAATATTTCTGCTTTAATAATTGTAAAAGTCTCAGGCATACGTTGGATAGAAATTATAGCTTCCAACTGATGTAGGTGGGAATTTGAGGGGGGCATATATTGCAGTGTTCAAAACAAAAATACAACCTCTTGGTGGACAAGATTTCACCATTGAGATTGAATTTGATATACGTTTTTTATGTTGTTTCACTATGTATTATTATATTATATTGTGATGGGAATGCCAGAAGCCTCATTTTAGCTATATTGTTACAACCGGCCGAACACAGAGCAAATCTATAATTTTGTATTTAAATGTGGATAACTTCCATAGTCTTACGGTGAAAATTCAAAGCAATATAGCGCTGTTCACTTAGCATAAAAAAGAAAATGTTATCCACTTAATTCTATCGTTGGACATTAAGAATTTACACGGGAAATAAAATGCAAGACACTCGGAAAAGGAAAACACCGCAAGTTAATTTACTACGAGTAACAGGAAAATTTCTATGAATGGTTTTCTTTTTCCTTTACTTATTGCTTTTTAAATGAATCCGCCTATGAATATTTATAATAAGGAATGACCGGATGATGATCCATTTCAAGATTGTAAATATTCAAAAAATTTCTTAATAGTACCTATTACAACATACTAACCTAAATCTGTACTCAATGAATTCTTTTCAGGCATTAGTCATGATACTATACGCGTATCACTATAATATCATCCATAGGTACCTTGTAGAAGCATCGTTCAGTTAGTTAATTAATTTACTTTCTTTCACTTCTATTCCTGTGCTGTAGGTACCGTATCTGTCATTCCTTCTATATTATTCTGATTGTAGTTTGCTTTATCCTATCTTCCATTAGTTAGTTTATGTATTATTTTATTATATATTATTTATCAGTTTATTATATAATTATTTATTTAGTAGTGTGTACTTAGTATATGTACCTTTATGTTATAATTATGTAGTTATTTAGAATAACGTTTTTACTCGTTTTGCACTAGCCCGCTTACCATTACGCATTGTTCTTTCATCCAATGGTTGCCTGGAAGAAATTGCTACCTAAGCAATAAGGCGGCCCATGTTGTACTTGTTTTTTTCTTCTGTGATACGTTGTTTTTTTTATCATTTTATACGTGCAATAAAGTATTTTTTATATTTTATCTTTATCTTTAAGGCGAATAGGGCCGAACGGAAGCCAGAACCCAGAACCGCTTGAACCAATTAATATTTATTTCATACAGTGTTTGAGTATTTGTTACAACAATAAACATGGTCTATTAAAATTTAAACTATCTACCACGGTAAGTAAAACACAGCTTAGAGGCATATAGACGGATATTGAAGACTTAGTACGAGAGTATCGTGTAACCTTTCATTAGAGCAAAAAAATGCCGGATGAAAGGCACCACAGGCGGTATCAAACTCACTTACTTTTGCATTTGCTACATAATGGTATATTTGCTAATTTACTGACTCTTCTAAAAATACTACAATTCGTAATTTAAAAACTAAATTCTATTAATACGTGCTCAACTATTACTTCAAACAGATGGTTATTGAAAAAAAACCACGCGCCCCCATTTAAGAAATACAGAAAAAGAATCATTGGCATCAATTCGATCACTGCGCTGATATTATGGAACCTAATATGTAACCTAGTTACCATATTTTATCATAAAAAAATTTCAAAATCATGGATAAGTAAATTATCGCATTGCACTATAGCTTGTACTACTTTATTCTGTGTTTTTTTATCGGCATACATATAATTTATGCATCGCAAATTGTTTCACATGATTTTTTGGTATCAGAAATTTAGATTTTTGTATCAAATGATTTGCCTCTTATTTAAAAAAATGCCAATGTCCTCGATTTTACCCTGTATAATTAAATTTCAAGGCATTAATTACGGCTGTAATGAATTGCTTAAATAAATTGTCTGCTAGAATGAGTTAGAGTACACGCAACCCGCGTATCAACGTTGCCGGTGACATTTTTAGAAATAAATAACCTTGCAATTAAACACACACGAGAGTAGGGTATCAGTTAAATATTCAGTTATCGCGGTAGCCTTTACTTAATAAGTTGCTAGCTCCGAAACCGCCCGAAATCCAAGTCAAACCTACTCAATTATTAGAAAGCATCTTTACTTAAACAGACTGTGTACACCTCAGTAGTTTTGATGTTTATTCGAACCGAGTTTCTATAGAGCTTTCAAACTTCAAGACCGATTTCAATAATATATAAAATATTATATAATATTTCAAATATTATATAATATAAAGAGCAATGCAGGTTTGAATCCCGCCACCTACCGGTGTATTTTCAAATTTTCGTGAATTAAGTAAAATCGTAAGGAAACTTGCGTGCACCTAGGAAGAGTTAAAAAGCTTGTGCGTTTAGCCAGCCAACCCTCACCGGCCCGTGTGGACGTCTAAGGCCTATACACCAGTTACGGAGGGGCTCGGAGGCCCTTCGGTGGGGACATATAATTAGCCCATAATGATGATAAAATATCTTATTAGAGAGATTAGTAATTCATCGTAGGTATGAGACTGCCGCGCTTCGACACCAATGGGCCGATTCGACCGAAGTGATACCACGGTCACAGAAGTCGAGAACTTCATCTTTTATCGACCAGAGAGCCAAAACTATTTTTTTCTCGACTTCATTGTTTTTAAGGTTTGAAACTATCTCATTACTTCGGAATTACGAGTGTGTTTGGGTGGCGATTTCACTTGCCATCAGGTTAATTGTCTACTCATTGGCCTACCAATGAAAAAAAACATGAACTTACTGGTAGGTAATATTCGTTAAATGTAGAGATATATACCGAGAGTTGTTTTTTATTGTCATGATTTGAACATGAGTTTACTTGACGATTTTTGACCAACAGGATACAATTTCTTGGCCACACTTAACTCAGGGAGACCTTGCATAAGGTCGCCTGCATGGGAACATAAATTTAACCTACGAGTAAGTATGTCATACTTGTGGTATAACTGTGTTCCGATCTAAATAATGATACAAGCAATGACCTTACTAGATACTGTGACTAAACATCATACCGTCGCAAACAAGCTAGTGCACAAAGGGCCCCTTTTAAAGATCATTTATAAATTATAGACAATAGTTGACTTAAAAATAAAACACTTCGAGCTTTTCAATCGGGCAAAAAGTTAATAAAGCAAGAGCAAATGACTAAAAGAAAATCACCTCACAAGTATTACGAACCTCAGTTCGACTGTAATTGATTAAATCGATTTTACGATATAAGAAGCAGTAAGGTTTAAATGATACCGAGAATAGCAAAATCAATGTCACTTAAGATCACCGTCAATGATGTAAAAAGTATAGAATCGTGATATGCTCATAAAACAACCGAAAAAAGTGTTCCGAATGCAGCAATAGCACACATAGACATATTTCAAATGACCGTACATTTACCTAAACAAAGAGCCTACAACTGCATTATATTTGGGGGTTTGTTTTTGAAGCACGGGTGGCGTGTCTATCTTTATATATACAAAATATCATTGATCACCGTCTGAGGCTCTGACGTGTATTTCATAGCGGCAGCGGGTTACGGACTAAAACCCCGAATGATGAAAGTTATTGGTGGACATTATTGCCCGGCGTAGATGGCAGAAGTATTATTAAAGGTACCTTAGGAATTTGGAATAAACCTTTGGACCTAACACCCAGAATTAATCTAACCAAGATAGCAGTTAGTGTAAAATGCTTGTCAAAACAGATCTTGTTCAATAATTTTTTATAACATCAATAGGTATTTTATTGAACATGTACACCAGTAGGCAGACATATACCTTGAATAATTTATGACTGAAGTATACTTGAATGCAAATAAATAAACGTCGTATAAGAGCATACCAGCAAGATGAACTAGCGACCTATTTATTAATAATATATTTATGGATTATCTGGAAAACTACAGTCAGGGTAAGTCATGCTTGTTTTGAAATCAATGCTTATATAGTTGCTTGTAACTGAAGTCATGGAAAACAAAGACATTCGATTACAACTTCATGCATTCATAATACAAAAGCAGTCTGCTTGGACACGACGTCAACCTTCATATGGGTTTGAAAAATCCACATACATCGGTATCGATTTGTAAAGCCATTACATACGAATTCTTGTAATTTTGACGATCAGCTAACAAATAGTCGTGATAACAATCGATATGTGGTTCAATTATCGAAATATCGGGGCTACTTCTAATCTTACATCACATAAGTGATGTTGACATTATATCTGTGTATTCACAATGACCATTGTAATGCTTGTGTGTGTGTGCAAAGGTTTATGTCTAATCGGCTAAGAAATAAATTAACTTGTATTTATTTATTCACGTACCTAGTGATGTGTATTTTAATATAATCACTAAAGATTAGTTTTAATTGTAAATATTACTGATTAGGCTGTTGCGGCTGCTTAAGCTAGGTCTTTCTATTTTGCGCATCCTACCATCATAATACCTTCCTCCTTATATTCACAATAGTATCCCAATGTAGGCATTGGGATTAGTTTTTACACGCTAATACTGGCTGCGGCATACGCAAAACTCCGCAGTAATCGCTTCTCTTATTCTTGACATCTATCACGCCCGCTTTTTTTTCGATTCTTATTTTACTCTTTGTTTTGCTGCAGGCGAGATATCTTGGTACTAGGGGTGTCATCATACAATTTCATTATTATCAACTCATTAACGTCCCAACCGAGGGGCACAAGCTTACCCGTAAACGTTGAATATCTTTATACCGGCCTTAGTCGTCCAGAAAGCCCACTGTGGATTGGTCGACTTCACGCACAACATTTGAATTTAATCGTTAGCGTGCGCAGGTTTCCTCACAAAGTTTTCCTTCACCGCGAGAGCATCGGTTAAACGTTCGTATGATTTCGAAAATTTAAAATAAATTTTTACGTGGCGGGGTTTGAACCAGCACCCTACAGATCGGAAGGCAACAGTCCTCACAAATGAGTCATCGACGCTTTTCATACAATTTGTGGGGAAAATATATAGGGGGTTACGGCAGTAGATGAGCATACCACGCATCGGGTGTGTTCCCACCGGGTGGAGCACTATTTACACGTGCTCCTATCTATATTATTAACTTCCATGAAGTCTATGTAGTCCCTTACTAGGCAAAGATCTCATATAATGGCGATGGTTATCTACTGTGGTCATTTAGTATTTGAAATCAAAGGACTGCTGAATCTAGCTAGCTACGTTTAGTTCAAAATGCACTGGCACAGATGTTGACGTATTTGTACAAAAATATTTGATCTTAGTAAAAAAGAAAATAAATAAAGTTGTGTCACAAAAGCAAAAATAGAAATTGCCCTCACCTTTCGTCCCTTTCATTTGTACTTTCCGATAAAAAGGACTAAAAATATTCCTTTTATAAAACAATGCTTGGGTCGTCCAGTACAAATGAGTGTTGTTTTAACAAAAAGAAATTGTACTTACATTTTATCTTTTACTTCATTAATATTCAGCACGAGATTTGAGTTTCATAATTTCTCGCTTAAAGTAATGTAGAGTCTTTAACGATACTATTGTTTTAGAATTATTCATTTAAGTAATACATGATGAGTTGGACATTATTATGGCGTGTTCACTGAACAATGTGCTTAATAACTACAAGATACTCGTATACTTACATGCTTTGACAATAAATGTAAAATCTTTTTTTATTTATTTATGAAGCTCATTAGTCTTCTTATCAAGGAGACACTTTAAAACTCGCAACTATCACCTAATAAGCCTAGAATCCCGAAAACTGGATGACAGTATGGTTATTGTGACATTAAGCCGTTATGCCGCTGTATAAAGTTGTATCATTGGCTGTCGCATACTATAAAGTGGAATACAATCATACCTAAGGTATAAGAGTATCGGGAGAAAGAGTTATTAGTGTTTGAGGTACGCACGATCTTATTTGCCATTAACACTAAACATTATTTCCTACTTCTGACTTTTGTTAGTATTTCGCCTAGTAGTCTTTTCCAAAAGTAAACGGGTCTTATTTATCCTTAAACATAGTGACAATCAGCAAATCCTCGAATCAAATAAATGGTGACTCCATTAAAATGGAAGAAACCAAGATAATAATAAAAGATGTAAATACTAAATGAAATGTAGTATATTACTTAACAAAATCGAAAAGTGCGTCTGACCGAGGCAGGGTTCCCAAAACACTAGCAGCATTCCCGCGCTGAATAGCAATGCTTATTCTTTGACCAAGAAAAGATCATAATAAATGATCTAGTAATATTTTCTGACTCACGTCAAATCGTCTCTCTCAATCACTAACTTTAATATATCGCATTCCACTGCGCGACATAGGTCTCCCCCATTCAGCACAATTAATTTTCTCATCCAGCCTTCACTAGGAATCGGTACGAAGTTGCGGTCGTCATTCTAGAACTCGTCTTCTCTAACGACCCTCGGTTCTGCGACATACATGATCGCCCCCATGCCACAGGAACGAATATGAATAATTTTCTTTTTGATTGTATCCCTAACGCATTACTTTAAGGCTTTTATCTTAAAGCATTTCTCAACCATCATTAATTATTTTATTAACGACGAAACATTTTAAAACTATTTCAGTGCCTACGACGGCCGCTAAAAGTAACCCTAATTAATTGTAATCGTCGACAATTACTGCTGCCGGTGGATGTAGTGAATTTAAATAAGATAGACATCGCAATTTATGCGTTTAATTTGTGAAAAGGGCATTGGACGTTTCCTGATATAGACAAACTAATATGGCAGGAACACGACAGGGCTTAAGTTACTATCTATTTAGGCAACGTGAACATGAACTGTTACTTCTGATTAGGAGAATCATGTGTTATTCGAATAGTTTGTTTAGCTTATTATTTCTCGTAACAACAAATAAGCTAACTACAATTAAGGTCTCGAGTGTTTTCATCATGGATTCCACAATGTCTGTAAACTAAAATATACAATGTGTGATGTGGTTCGGAATTCTGTCCAAGATATACGGAGCATTCTTCACCATTACCACATCTCTAAAACATCTATCTTCTTTTTCGCACTTTCTCTCAAAGTCCTTGTTTCGGCATTATAAATATGGGTAACTCTAATGCCCTGGACGAGGCGAGTTTTAGCAGCCTTCGTGGTGTTTCGATCCAAAAAATTTGAAGCCGATTCATGGAGGACCTGGTGAGTGCCATCCGCCGTTTGATCTAACCAGCACACCCGCTATTATTCAAAATCAGTGCTCTGATAGAGGTAGACGTATGATTGAACGACGTCACAGTTCACAATTCTAGTTACTTCGAGCGAGTTGTTGTAGTAGCCAACACGCTTTAAATTGAAATTTGTTATTTATTTAATAATGGTAATTTTAAATCAATAATAAGTAATAATTGATTCTTTATCATAATATGTAATAAAAATTTTTAAAAAAACTAGGTTGACATGTTAAAAATAACACTCGTTTATAGGTTAACTTTTTCTATCATCAATATATTTTCCACAGTTCACGACTAACTTGCAAGTTTACCTATTCTCGAAAGTTCTAAACACGATAACACGGTTCATTGTGTCTTCAGTGTGAACTTATGCATTCACCCCGTCCGATCTAATGGAGCTATTTGCCGAGCCTTTCCCCCAGCCTGTATTACTAATGCAGCGACCGAACCAGACACTTGTAACCCGCCTCACTCGTGTTTTACACGTGTATCGAAGTTTTTTCATATTGTGCATGTCAACAAACAATTATCACAGGGGCAGTAATTAAAGTAAATTAAACCACACAAACTAAGCTAAGCATTAGTAAGTACCTGTGTTTAAGTTTGGAGATAGTGGACACCATATTGTATTTCGATCAATAAACATCCCACCAAAAACATTTCATGTAAAATGTTGCTAACACGACGACGTAAGGCTTTCCCTGTGAAAAATATTAGATTTCAGATCTATAGTATACTGTATAGCCAAGTTTCTGAATCTACATGGCCTTACTCTACCGACCCTTATTTGAACAAATTCTACATAATCAGTAAGTCGTCTTGGCAACATTTTGAATGAAAGGTTTTTGGTGGAATTTTAGTTGTTCTTGTAAGTTGCTACGCAGACTTTTTAGGGTTCATTTTTTCTTAGGTACTTTCATTCATAGGTTTTTAGTTACTTTCTATAGTCCTGTGTAAACTTCCGTGTACTTATAAAATTGGTGAGACTCTCATATAAAATGGTGGTCCCATTTTAGCGGATGGGGAGCGAAAGTTACAAGTTCATGATTTTTTTGTTTCTAGCACTTCAGGAAGTAGCCAAACATTTTGATGATCATCAGTGTGTCAGTGACGAAAATTAATATATAAAAATAAATCTAATTAATTAACTAATTAGTGACATTCAAGACAATAACACGAATATATTACTTTCAGATCACATAACAAAATACGATCTATAGAAACTGTGGGAAAAATACTACTTAGATAGAAGAATACAGAAAGAAGATGCGATATCAGCTTGAAGCAATGGTAATAAAGAAACGCAGTTGAGTAAAGAGATGAAGTGTCTAGAATTAAGACAATTAGTTCGAATGCCAATGTTAGATGTGAAAACACGAGAAGAAAAGAATACGTCAAGGGTCCCTAAACCGAAGAGTTTAAAAAAGTTTGAATGTACAAAACGCAAAGTCGTTGTACACAAATAATATGATTGAGTTTTCCAGAAATTTACTATTTAAAAAGTGATTATTTGAAACTGCTATTTTTCACGACATTACTATGAAACAGGTAGAAAATGCCACTATATAAACCAAGTTCAAATAATTGAACCAAGCACTTTCACTTGCCTGCGTGATCATAATTTAGATATCTATTTGTTAATATATTTACTAATATATGATTTTCTTGATATATAAATGGTTATGATCGAATACTTTAAACTCAATATTTATAAATATTGATTGATTGAGCGCAGTGCGGCATTTATGGAGAATAATAACTGTTCGTCAGTTGTTTGTCTCCTTCAATGCCGCTCTGTCATGGTCAGGCGTATCGCTTACCATCAGGTAAGCGTCCTGATCGTCCTGTACATCTAAAGAAAACATTGATTGTTTCCTCCTCAATCTAACAAGATAACTTTTGCCATTCACTCGATATCGTTAGCACTGTTTTTATTTTTCAAACCACAATTTTTTTTTCTTCATTGACTACAATCTGGACGAAAAGTCAATGTTAAAGCTAAAGTTGTAGCGATGAGAAAATTTATTACTCGTGTAATAAGACTCCTTCCTGGCATCCTGTGCAAACAGTTTGAACTTGTTAAATTATTTTAGCTGAGCAACCAATTAAGCTTATCGCGTAACCAAGTTTTGTTTGCCGATAGAAGTTCAAAATATGCCAGTTCTCATTTAAAGCGCTTAAACTCCGAGGGGACTAAAACTACGATTGTGCTGCCCAATTCCGTAGTAAAGTTTGCGGTAAAAAACTTTTAGGGGTTTAATAATCTATAACGATATGAAATATTTGCAGATTTTTAAATAATATAAATATCTTCCTAACAGCAGACTGAAGTTAATATAAAATATCGTACATAAAGAAAAAAATAGGAGCGGTCCCCCAACGCGACTTTTTTTTAGAATTATTGATAGATTCTTAGGGACTTTAACATTAAGTTTCTTTTATTATTTTTTACTTTTTAAAGGGAAATTACTTAAGTTCTTGTGTCGGGTTCTTTAAATTTTTAATTTAATTTTGTCAAGACGACATTATTAGCTCTTAGACTTAAAACCCACTAACTTCACTTATTACCGCACCTTCGTCCCGAAACAAAGAAGCATATATACTTCTCTTATGCCGTACGATATATGGGTCTGAGGAAAATTTCTACTCAGTATTGAAACTATCCCAAAGCTAACTGTCTTGCATCGTTATAAAATATTTAAATTTTAGAGAAAACAAGAGATTTTTGACATACATATTCGTTCTTTCATAAATGTGAAACAATATTCTAAAATGAAGGAATCTGATAAAGGTGTGCTTTAACTGGAAAATATTGTTAACCTAGCAGTGCAAACCGCTAGGTCAAACGGCTTTGATTAGCCTGCAATCACAGGGCGTTCCCAGGGTGGTTGGTGTAGTGAAATCCAAATGAAGGCTGATTAGCAAAACGGAACGAGCGTGTGATTTGATTGTGGCGCCGCATAGTTAGCTAAAGTTATTTTCGAAAATCTTCTCATGACACAAACATGTTTGGACGAACCCTAATTTATTGACAAAAATATTATTTTTTTTATTTATTTTTTTTAATTAATTAATTAGTTAACTTCTTGGGTACATCCACATTCAACCAGCAGTTTTTCTACTGGTAAATATTTTTTCCACATTCTACCGAATTGTATTCCATATTTTACGGCATTCTTACGGCAAGGTTTTCAATTCCAGATTCAACCGGTATCCTATTCCACTTTCGACCAGTGAAAGAAATGGGTGCGGAAAAGTTAAAGACGACTTTTGACAACGTTAATTTGATTTCTGCTCATATCGTTCAAAATCGGTAAATCGAGTTAACTGACTAATTACTTCAATTTTTTTTTAAATCCTCGCTACAATTATAAGGATTACTTGTACATAAAATAAAATAGTACCTGACGTATTTAACGGAATAATTAAAAAATGATTCTTAGGTACCTAACTCTAACACACTGGAATCTCATTGAGTGTTAGGACACTTTAATGCTAGAAAATTATTTAATAGACGAATTAATGAAATTAGTATTTGTCTATAATTATAAATTCATGATATCCATTTCAATAACATAAAATCTCACATTTTTCTTATTAGTATACATTTTGGGAATCGATCCGGAAGGCGTCCTACGCTAAATTAGCGTCTAGCGTAAGACGCTTGCGGTCTACATTACAGTACCAACCCATTGCCATTTCAAGCTAAGTCAGTAATGCCACTGATTCATTAAGTTAAGTCAGTAGTGCCACTGATTCGTTAAGCTAAGTCAGTAATATTGCTTCAACAACCGAGTTTAGTTCGGTACTTTCCCCATATTTGTCTTTAATATATTAAAACATAAGTAGCAAAATTCCATAAAAATTATGTTGGTAAAACATAGGCGGTGAGGAATAAAGCATCGAGCCTGTCAGATAGCTATGAACCATACCATTTGTGCGCGGAGGGTGTCCCGGGAGGGTAGGAAAAATCATTCGGGCTTTACAGTGTTTGGGGAGTTTTATTTCATGGTTAATTATATCTGTTTTATGAAATACAAAAGTGCACCATTGACGCTTGTAGTACGCAAAATGTATATGAAATCTTTGTCTACAATATGTATTAACAAAATTTTGTGGTTAATCAAAACCCAATTGTAAACTTATCACTTTAATTTGTACAAATATATGCACTCATTCGCTTAAAAACTTTATTTAGTAAGAATTCTTGTGTATTCTATGCCTTTATTTATTTCATGTAATATAAAGCTGAATAGAAAATTATCGTTCACCATAAAATGTATCGTAACAGCTTATCCAATAAAGCATGATAATGTTTTCATGAGTCTACAAGACGTAGCTGTAGTCAAAAGGTCAATTAAGGTGCCTTTATACGTACAATAAAATTGATAGAATGTATCTTAATAATTATTATTAATATAAAATTGACAATGTCAAACATACATTTCCTTAGGGCTTTAGCCATAGTAAATCAACAGTGTCAACATAACGTAAAAACATATTTTTAATATTAATAATATAAATTATTATACAACAAAAGTTTATCTTTTTACTGCAAATAAATATAAACGTTTTTATAAAAACACGAGGGCTCCATTTAAAATACACTAATGTTTTCCGTTTGCCTAAAAGGTTTGCTCTTCGCTTCTTCACTATGTTTTTGCACCAAAATATATAAGCGGTTATTCTGGGTTAAAGATCTGGAATAAGCATTTTTGTATTGTTCAACTACATAATATGACGTACAAATAGGTACACTTTTAATATTTTTTACTATTTGTATTCATGCCTACATAGTAAAAAGTAGAAAAGCGGAGACTGAAAATATCTGCGAAAAAAGAAAGGAGACCTATGTCCAGCAATGAATTGCAATAGATTGTTTAAATTAAAAATTAAAAAAAACCCTCACCACAAGAACTTAAGTAAATTACCTTTAAAAAGTAAAAAATAATAAAAGAAACTTAATGTTAAAGTACCTAAGAATCTATTAATAATTCTAAAAAAAAACGTCGCGTTGGGGGACCGCTCCTAATTATTTCTTTCTTATCTACGATATTTTTCATATCAAGTTCAGTCCCCCAACGCGACGTTTTTTTCCATTTTACGTATTTATTAATTTAATTTGTATTTAGTTCAAAACGGTAACTTTAAAAATTCAATGCATCTCTATTGTTATATTTGTATGGTACTCGGTAGATGACAATTTTATACCTTGTCGTTTTACCTAGGTTTTCAATTCTTCGTGCTCTTTGCTGGCAGTATAAATTTGTTTTTGTGTGTGAGCGGTCATGCCGCCACGAGCATTTTGCAATCCCCTCTGCACAAAGTGCTCGGTTTTAAATTGCTTTACCTTTGTCATCTTCAAAGACGTACAAGGTAACTTTATAAGGAGACTATTGCAGTTAGTATCCGTACTGCCGATGGCAGTTGAATTCAGATTGCACAAAAGGCGCGGTACAGTCGTTTGTAAGCCACTTTATGTAATAAAGTAATGGGGTCTTTCAACTTTAAGTAGTTTGTAATATCATACGAATGCGAAGAGATTCGAAGGTTGTGTGTGAAGTCGTCCAACCCGCACTGGGCCCGCGTGGACGACTAAGGCCTAATCACCCTATACGGGTGGGCACGAGCCCCTCGGTGGGGACGTTTAATGAGCTGATGATGATGAATATCATACGTCTTAGCTTTGGCAACAGTTCTATTAAATAGGACATAGCGAAAAAGGATCGGCATTAAAATTAACAAAATAATCTATCATCTATTGTACCTAAGTCTATGGACATTGGATACAAGAATTGTCACTGTTAACATCGACGAATCACAGAGCAGTGTATTATTTTCCGCATTTTGGAGAAGGATATCTCTAGTGTAGAATCCAAGTTTCCTAGGAATTCACTAAATTTGCGATTCTTATTATTTTCCGGTGACATATGTATGTAGTAAAAAGACGTTTTATTTCAATAATACAAACAGGACTGTACAAACAGGAGTAACTGTTCCTGATAAGAGACTTTAGGTATACTTAATACTCTACTGATGAGTCCATTTTCAATGGTGACTAAATTTATAACATTGATAAAAGTTTTTTATTATTAAACATTTCTGAATGAAAACGTGAGTTTAATAATATTACAAAACCTTTATGACCTGAACCTATAAGCATTTAATGATACGATCACTGTCGTCATCGCGGCGAACGAAGCGCGTTAAGCATCTCAGAACACACAGTTCAAGACAGAGACTTATATTACCTTATTACCTTGCCCCCCCCCCTCCTCTACAACGCCCTAAGCCGAGGTTCGCGTCCCACTGCATAATTTTTGGGTTAAGAGCATCTGCGCTCTCCAATTGTCCGGTGAAGCTGTGAAGGTCACCTACGCCAACAGCGATAAGGCATAATAGAAGCATTTAAGGTAAATTTATTGCTAATACAATAATTAGGTCACTGGTCATCAGAACTGATTAAAATCTTCTTCAAAACCAAAAAACAAATAAAAAGAACATGCCGATTAAAATATAACCTATTATGTTATGTTTTTACTAAAACCACTGACCTTTCCACCGCAAATAAAGCTAAGCATTTTCTATCATTGAATTTTCGAAAACTTACGTTATTTCAATGTCCTTTGTCTAGAGATTTCTATGTTTAAAACCTATATCCTTTTTTTTTGTTTCAACGTCACAGTTAATCCAGTGAAAGCGGTCTAGACCAGAGTGCATTAGATTTCCTTTGAAATAGTGCCGATTCGAAACTTACATCGATAACGAGTAGGTTAAAGCCCATACGGCCAATAGTCGTGTGGGTTGTGTCAGGTACCAAGAATATTGTAATTATAACTTTATTTCAAAGAACTACATTAGGTACCCTTTTCCGTTTATCTTGATAAAGTTCAGAAAGTTATGACGCTGCCAAATAAATTCATTTAAAAATACTTCCCCCTTAAAACAAGGAATTGTGCTTTTTAGTAAGAGCCGACAGCTTAAAAGCCCGGGCGTAGTAACTCTAGGTCAAAACTTTAACACATTCTGCCATTAAGCAGCCTTGAACCTATCTAAGAACCTCGGAGCTAAATGTTGTTTATTATAATATACTCTTAATAACGTACTCAGTGAACATTAAAAACAATAGTTAATAATAGGGGCTCCAGAGAGCCCATATCAACTTACAGAGATGAAATAAAAGAAAAGCATATATACGGTCAAATTAAGTAACATCCTTTTTAAAATCGATTAAAAATGTACTTAGCGAAATTGTAAGTTGTGTAATGCCCACTAATCTGTGGTTCCTCTCTGATATACGTCTAGAAACTGAGTAGCTCTTATAATCGTCTCTATGATTTGTAGTCTCCATGTATATAATATCTATTTTCTTCAATAAAGATGATTTTATTTCGCTGTCGGACCTCACATAATTATTGAGAAATTGTAATAAATTGGCCCGTTCAAAAGGAAAAAGGTATGAATTTCAATAAAATGTGATATCTATAAATAGTTACAAGGAAATATAATATCGATAGAAGGAAGAGAAATAACCGATTTTCGTTATAGGTGGCATTCCGCCTGGTTGGAAAATCATTCTATAAAAAGAAATATGAATATTCGTTTGATGGTGCAAAGATTAAAATGTTAAGATTACTTACATATTCGCGTTTCATTTGCTATGAGAATTATTCTTAGATAACCAAGTATTCACATTTTTATAAATCAGTAACGTTCCGATGCAGGGTATAGGTTTCCCTTCCCATCATATCTATGAGAAAATGCTAGAACCATATAAAACAAATATTACTTTTTATGTATGACATTTTTTTACTCATTACGAATTTAATTTGTAGTTACAACTGTTTTTAAGCAATATTGATAGGTTGTCCCTATTATATTAGATAATAATTATAGATCAAGCTCTGCATGTCTGAAAGTACAAGTTCATTTACAGTAACTTCTTCAGAAACAGATCTCTTTTACTTTTAGAAATGTGTTTTCCAGTACCGTAGTATATTATGCTTTTGTGGGTCTAAGAAGTTAAGTTTAAGAGTCACAATATGCTCGCTTTATAGCGAAAAGGTCAACTAAAAGATTGTGCGAATACGGTTTATTTCAATTTTTATTTCAACAAGTGCTTCTGAACAATTCATCAAATATAAATGGAGGGGACATAGGACAAATCCTTTGGCTCATATATTCGAAGAGAAAATAGTTTAGAAGTTTAATAGAATATAAAATAATTTTTTCCCTTGAAAAGTAAGTTGTGATTTCATAAAAACAAGTAATTTAAACAAAAAAAAACTCAAGAGCATGTCTGTCTGTCAGTATAAGTTTTAAATTTTTAGTAACATCTTTTAATGACTGAAAATATTAATCAAACTATTTTCATTGCTTACAATCATTTTATTTCAGCTCAACAGGCCAACTACATTCATCGGGGGTAAATGTGGTATGAACCTCCTGAAGTCGGCAACAGTGCAGCAGAAGCTGTAGCCGAGGTCGATGCGGTCGGGCTGCCAACGCAGCCAGTTGAACGCATTGTTGTTGCGGCAACGGTCGGTGCAGAACTGCAGGCTACGAACCTCGGCTGCCGTGTAGTACGGGTTGTTGATGCTCACGAAAGCAGTACCCAGGCGTCGTCCTGCGTCGTACACCACCTGATTTGGAAAGAAGAAACAAACTACATAACTAGTTTTGGATTCACAAAGTTAAACCAACTGACAATATAGCAAACCATGCTGGGATCTTTATTTCTAAATTAACCAACATAGCTCGGTTGAGTTTGTCAAGTTGGGAACTAAACAAATATGTTGTAGGACCAATGATCGTTGAAGCAGAGACAGCTTCTTAGCAAGCGTAGCGTAGGAAACTCTCCGGCTTGGTGTACTGGCGACACGTGAAAGGTTGCTGGTTAAGATTGAACGAGAAGAAAGTATTTTTTAACCGACTCCAAAAAGGAGGTTATTTAACTGACTTCAAAAAGAGGTTACTGAATTCGACCGTATATATGCATTTTTATGTTTGTTTGCGGATATCTTCGTCGTTTATGAACCAATTTAGATGATATTTGTTTGTTAGAAATAAAATACCTCGGAGGTGGTATCATTTTAAGGAAGTCAGGGTCTAATGATGAAGACCAGAGAAATAAGATATTTTTTTTAAATGTTTGTTTGCGGATATATCCGTGATTTATGAACCGTTTTTGATGATTCTTTTTTGTTGAAAAGAACATACTTCAAAGGTGGTTCCAAGACAAAAAAACCAGGGTTTGATGATGGGAGACTAGAGAAATCGAACATTTAAATTACGTATCAGAGCAATCGGCTTTTAAAAATCGACTACTTATTGCATTATAATTATTCGAGAGATTATTTCTACTATGAATCACTCAAAATTGTAAAATAAAAATAGTATTTAAAAAAATAACAGTGGTCAGCAGATAACTGCCGTAGACTTGAGGTGAGATCCCAGGAACAGACGTTCAACAAATTTCGAATACGACATGGACTCTTATTACTAAAAACGCTGAACTAATGTGAATGTCAATGGATCTGTGTTAAAGAAATGTATATAATCTCCAAAAAATTAACATAATCAAAACAGCATAATAATACATTTCTTGACAAAGGGTGGCCTTCCTAATAGCATTTGGGGAATTGAATCATAAACTGCTTGACTTAATTAATTTAATATTTCCAAGTACTGCTTGGCGTTCTCTTGAGAAATTAACGTGTTATGCGTCCCCTAAAAGTGACTCATCAACAAAAATATCCTAGTAAACTTAATCCCAACTTGCTCGAAATAATTAACCTACTTTAAGAACAACCTTTATTAACAAAAACAACTTTGTGTACTTCATTCTGACTTGCTCCCGTGCTCTGGGATACGTCACTGCCTAGTCGTTTACCCTGCAGGCTTGACCGCTCCCAGTCTCAAAGCGTGGCAAATAAATTAGGAGAGTAAGGTTTCCACAGGCTTATACAAATCGTAAAACGTTCGGACAAAGAGCAACAGCTCAACCCAAGTAAGTAAGAAACCAAGGAATTCAAATACAAGCATTTGTAAATAAGATAAAAAAGCTTTTATTCAGGTCGTACATACAATAACAATTTCAAAACGTAAATATGTAAATTTAGAGATTCGAGTTGCCACGACTAGTGATTTCGCCGAATACCGAAAATTTGGCACCGCTTTATATTCGGCCGCCGAATGTTCGGCACAAAACTCATGTTTGCCACTGCGCACAAGAGTGGAAAACATGTATTTTGTGTTATGTAGTACATGATACTGTTAGTCAGAGCATTAATCATAACTATTTTGTTTGTAGATATTTTCGTTAGTTCTGTTACAATGGTCTTGTTTTTATCCCTCACAACTTACCACTGATACTTATTAAGGTATTGATTATTATGTGGTAATTAAAATAAATTTTGAGTAATATATTGTGCCTTTTTATGTTTCAGTATTCGGTATTTAAATGAAAGTAGCAGAATAGCCGAATACCGAATACTAGCCGAATATTCGCGGCATCTCTAGTATAGTTATACCTACATTAAATTGAACCAAACAACTCGAAAAAACTAGTTGGCCTTTTATACAATAAAGTACATCAGGTAGAAATCAAATATTTTATAACGATCATTTATTTTATAAAAATAATTCATGGAAATCGATTTTACATGAAACCTTATGCTAACAATTACAATTAGTGAAAAATCCACACAGATAATTCGTTAGATGAAGAATATTTCACAAACGCTAGTGGCAAGCCAAAAATTTATATTATACAATAAGCAAAGGTCGCTGGTGGAGGCTGGATGAGAAAAGCAGAGTGCCGGGATGTCTGGCGCAAAATGGGGGAGACCTATGTCCAGCAGTGGACTGCGATAGGTTGAATGGATAGGAGGAGCAAAGATAATGTCAAATTGTGTAATGAAAAGTTGTGATAAATCAACTGAATCAAAGCCTACGAAACAACACACCAGCTTATTGAAGTCATTAACCGCCGCACTTAATATAACCAACATAAAACTGTATTTTCTATCGTGTCTCGTTCTATGGTAATAAAAAATTTAATGACATAACTGCAATAAAGCGTAACCGTACCATCATCAGTAGGACAATGGTTTGACTCATAACATATTCTTCATATCTTTACGAGGAGTTGGGCTGCCCGCCACCCTAATACGCACTTTAAATCGACCACATAATCAAATATATTCATACAACTATATATATTTTTTAGTAAAGTAAACATGAACAGCTCTCTTGAAACCCAAGAAAAACAAGTGCTTGTACTATGGTTTTTAAAAGATCAACAGACTTTGACCACTCTCGAACTCTGTACATAAAAATGAGTGATTTGACACACTTGCTCTTTTGTAATACATAATATGCTAAGATAAGTTTGCCTACTCTATAACTACTATGTGGTAGACTCGATACTGAGCCATCTAGGTAGGTACCACCGCAGTGCCGGATATCGTTCGGTGAAACAGGAGTGCTATGCACTTTTGTGTTTCGGGATAAGGGGAATGTATTTAGTGAAATTAATGGGTATACGAGACCTAACATCTGCTATCTCTAGTATGGGGTGCCATGTGGTATTGACGGAGAATAATAACTGTCTATTAGTTGTTGGTCTCAATGCCGCTCTGTCATGGTCAGGCGTATTACTTATCACGGCCTGACCGTCCTGTACACTGATAACATAAAAGAGCAATAAGTTATTATACAAACAGACATGTCCATAAAGAAATGGACATGTATGTTTGTTTGCATGTTTTAACTATAAAGAAATAGTTTGAGCTGTTCAGCAATGGACTGCGATAGATTGAATTGATTGGGCGGGTATCAAGGAAACTTTGGTTAGGTACCATCGTAGGTAAATTTCTCTCAACCATGTCTAGGATAGTCTTTATACTAAATACGCAGTCAAGGCTTAATATAAGTATTTTTTGCCATGCTCACTAGTAAATATTAAATTTAAAGTCATTACGACCTTTTTACACTGATCGAATTTTAAGATAAATATAGCCTATTGTTGTTGTTATAGCCGCCTAGCGTATTGTGACATAGAGCCCAGATAATCTTTTATTATTTGAAACTTATCTATTTAAAGGGTGTCGAAGAACCCGTAAAGGATTTAATCCCCTTTTTATTACTTAAACTTTGCTGTTTACGCCGTACTAAATAAATCATGATAAAATATTAAGGGTTTAAATATGAAATTATGTTATTATTTTTCTGACGCTTGTATAACATTATGTCCTCATGTTAAAATAAACTCGTTTAAGATTTGATTTCGACGTTGAGTGTAAAACACACATAAAACGCAAAATTGCTTAAAGAGAGATTCTGCTTTAAGAGATGCCTACGAAGACGACCTTAGAATATGAGGCCTTTATGTGTTTATGTGATGTAAATGCTACTAAGTAAAACTTACATACCTTATAAAAATAAAGGGGACAGGTAACTGTCGAGTATTGCCAGTCTGGTGTAGGTATATGTCGTGGAGGCGTCCATGAGAATCCCGGAGTTGAGTCACTCCAAAGGTTCCAGTGTAAATGGTCGTATCGTAATTGGCTGCGCCTATACGTGCTCGTAGATTCTGTAAAAAACAATATGTAAATTTGGACATTCATCAGAAATATTAAGATTTTTAGGAAAAATATAGTGTTTTAAGTGTATCAATGTAAAGTTTTCATAAAAAATAATATAAAATGTATACGTAAAGTCTTACTTGTTCGAGCCAGTTCCAGTTTCCAGCATTAAAAGGTTGCCATTGAGGAGCAGCATTGATGAAGTAGAAGGTAGATCGTTGGCCGGTCGCAAACACGTAGTCACTTTTGGCAGCCAAATGTCCACGTGCTAAAAACTGTGAACTGGTGACATAGCCATCTGCCATTTTTTCTCCAACAATTTGAGCAATTGCCCGCTTTTGCTGAACTTGGGTGTACAAGTTGTTGATGTTTTGGCCGGGGTAGAATGATCCAGCTGCAATTAATAGTACTTTTTATAATAGAAGAAATAGTTTACATATGACTTCGTTAGTAAAATATTATTATTATCTTCTATAATTATTTTATCTGTGGTTTTACTTGCAGAATGCTTCATATACAAACTCAAAATGATGCTATAAAGATACTTTTGAATCATCAAAACAAATATTTTTAATGAAATCAAATTACTACCGGTTTTTTCATGTTGACATCTAATAGGAAGAATCTGGCAAGAATGCTTTATGTTATATAATTATTATTTATTTATTTAGTTAAAAGTTAGCAATCAAACAAACAGCCTACCTGGGGGGCTACCGCTATCTGTTTTTTATTTCTTTGTTTCTTATAAGACGGCTTTTTCGTGTAGAAGATGTCACCCTAATACTTTACACAATTTTATAAACGAAAAATAAAGTCGTATACTACGATTTATCTATCTTCGTACTAAAGCGGTTCGAACAAGTTTATAAAGCACTTTGTAGCAATTTTGCTTTGCGGATCAGCCAAAATAGAGTTACAAAGACAGGATTTCTTTATACGTCAGCATTTTTGTACCAGAAAAGGTGAGTAATATTACTGTAATACTGTTTTAAGAGTTTGCAGTAAGCCCCAGGTGGTAAGTGACAGCCGTCGCCTATAGTACACCAATCACTGTGCAGTTGGTAATTTGTGGCAAAAAGATAGAACCTGAATCACACTCAACTACTTACTGTCCAGCTATGAACACAAGTTGTAGAAAAAAGTAACAGAAAACGAATTTTATTTACTTCATAGTCCTCTAATAACCTTACCTAACCATGACGGTCTGTTTACCCCCGTTTGATGAACAGTATTCGCAGCATTTTGGTGATACCAAACGTACAACACTTCCAAGCGTTGTTGGTCAAAACACGAGTAGTACCATGGGTGGAAAACATTATCGATGACAAAACCGACTCTGAAAATGTAATGGTTTGTTAGTATTGAAAACGAATTTTTGTACTAAAGAGTGTGGTTACCTAATTCTCGTAGATAAATAATAAATGAAATAAAAATGCACTGACATAAATAAATAAATAAATATCCACTGACATTCACACAGCGCCATCTAGCCCCAAGTTAAGCGTGAAGCCTGTATTATGGGTACTAAACAACGGATAAATATACTTAAATACATTTTTTTTTTTCGTAAATACATACATATTATAATAGAAAACACCAGACCATTACAAACAGACATGTTCATGCACACAAATGTTTGTACTGCCCGGGGATCGAACCCGGAACCCTTGGTGTTGCAGCCGACCTCTCAACCGCAACACCAAATGGGTCGACATACATACAGCGCCATCTAGCACCATATTATGCGGGGACCTTGTAGTTAGGGCACACTAAACAACTGATAAACATACTTATATACATTTTATTTTGTATATACATACTTATTGTACATATAAACACTCGGACTCTTACAAACAGACATGTTCATGAACACAAATGTAACCATACAATGCTATTGATTACCTAATGCTATTCTGTACACTTCTATGTTACAGGCAGGATATCTAGAGAAATACTGGGGATAAAAGACTATACCCTTATTTAATATTATGGCGTCTCGGTCAAATTATCACTTTCAACTTTTATTAGTTTCCTTCAACAGCAGGTCATCGGTAGGTTTTACCATCAGCCTGAAACTGGTCCGTTCACTTTTAAAAAATCAGCCAAGAACAAGTATGAGTATATTTAGTACGTTGTTTTATTTACCTAATCACAATACTGTTATTGAAACATCTACCGCCCGTCGCTTGGGCGTCGTGGACGGAATGCGAAGAGCAAGTCAGTGCACCAAAATTATCGGTGTCTTTTAACCATCCCTCACCGTACACAAAGTTGTTATTTGTGCATGTGACTGTCTGAAAAGGAAAACGTATTAATTTCTTGTATTTTTATTCGTAGATACTTAAATTCGATGGGAGAGCAATATGCCTCAGATTGACTAATATGTGGACTAATATACTGAATATATTTTATCCTATGGGTGCTCTATAAATTCTTCCACCGATTACATAGTCTTACACTCTGTGACATATGAGTTAGTTTACAAACAACATTTATCAATTCTGAAAGGCATGTTGTATGGTGTTTTTCAGAATAAGATAACCCATTCGGTTACATTTACTTTAAATTATTTATTTACAATGAAACTTTGTACTAACCTCTTCTATCTTTTGTATTGAGGCCTTTACAATTTCTCATAAAAAGGAAAATTTAAAAAATCTTAAAGAAGATAACTCTGTGAATTTCTCAAGTTCTGAACCATTAAAAGCCATTTTTATATATTGTATTCAATTATGATATTGTGAATAAACAGGTAGACATTCATATCAAAGCCAGTCTTAACTTACAATGGGATGATGAACTTAAGTAATATTAATCTTTATATCTCATTAATATTACTCTAGTATGAAATGAGCAGGTTTTTTAAAACCACAATGAAGGGGGCGTGTAATTTATGTATGTGTAGGATTCAAACAGTCACTAAAGGTAATTGTTCTTACTTTTAGGTATAAACTATTTTCTAATAATATACTATTATGATTTTTGATATCATTGTATTGGGTCTGAGTATTGTGATTTTCAACAAAATTATTGTGACGCTTAATATCCATTTTACCTTATATTATAATATAACGTATACTCCATTGAACACCTGACCAATAAGATGGCTAGTAATCACAGCTCGTAACGGGTCTTATGACTTTATATTAGTTTTATACATACATACATGTTTGCTCTTTTGACTTGTGTAAGTATCTATTGTTTAAAATATGCGATAAATATCAACATCATCATGTCAACTGTTAACACCACTTCTGGCCAACTTAAGTCTTGGATAAATTATAAGAGATCTGGGGGGCTTAAATGGTTGCTTTAAGCAATTCCTATTAGACCATACTTGAAATCACAAAATGGTTACTTAGCGAGCTATTCAAATGATGAATCGGATTCAATCAAAATTGGCTATGGTGCATAAATTGGGACTTTGCACTTGTTACATCATAACATGGCTTTGGAGGAAAGCATTAAGGAATCGACTACTTGAGAACATTTACGTTTGCTTCGAAATGCACATTAAGACCATACTGCCAGCTACTTTATTATAATAGAGCCCGCGTTGTGGGTTTTACCATACACATAATTTTTGGAAATACCAGGATCCAAATAAAGAAAATAACATGTAGTGGAACTTGATACATATGACGAATGATAAAAAACACACAAAGTAATACGAGTACGCATAAAATCGACATACTGCAGTAGAGACTCGGTCGATGGACATAGGATGCAATATTGTGCGACCAGAACCAGTGCAAGCCACTCGTATCTCATCTCCAGGGTTTATCTGTATTTGGCCACTAGTTCCTGATGCACTTAAGAACTTGTGTTTGTGTATATACACGGGCTGTGGCTGTCCGAAATCGCCATTTACTCTGAATCTGCAGCCCGCACCTACGATATACATTTAATTAAATATAACATTATTTACTTACGTTTTGCATTAAAGTTCAAAAAAATAGGCAATTCCAAGTTAGTTTAATCATTTTACTACTAGGATCCAGAAAACAAATTATTTTTTTTGCTGAAATGCTTTTAAGATTACCTACACACGCGCTAGAACATATATAGGCCCATAATAGTTAGAGCATGCTCCAAACCCTCTTGCTTATGTAATTATTAATTACCTGCCTAATCTTATGTAATTCCAGCTGAGGAACTAAAAAAGGGAACAGGATTTTTGAGCAACTTGTTACCTTGGTATGATGATGCTTGTGTTATCTGACGGCACCGTCACACATTCTGATAACTACACGATATAAAGAAAATAACGTAATTAAAATTACCACTTCGGACCAGTCCACTTGTATTTCCCCATTTGGGCTCTTCTTTGGCCAGCCAATTGTCTAAATAGTCTTCAAACTCTTCTTCGCCAAGCAATAACGCAAGTTCCCCAGGCTCTGGCAATTCAGCCGGTAAAGCTATTACAGAAGCTAAAGTAGCTAGGGCTACTACAATACGCATTTTCAATTATTTAGCTTACACTAAAATCGAAGCCAAGGAGAACTCCTGCGAAGAATTAAAGTATTAAAAATTTAGTGCGGACTTTTTTCTGACTACCTATATACGTTTATACATTGTAATTAAATGTTGATAAGCCTTCGACCCTATGAGTTAAGGTTTCTTAGGCGTGATATAAAATACCTACTGGCATTTTAAACACCCGTAGAAATACAAATAAACATTTTTATGCACACAAATGTTTGTATGGCGCACGTAATAACCTCCACACATTCGATATGATAGTAATTACAACCCTTACTCCAATTCAGTCAAAACCAGACAGCTGAGAATAGCTTGGGTATCTACAAGAAAAGTGTTCGGTCATGTTACTAGTAGGTAATAATAAAGTAATGCTCAAATATAATTCACGCGGAGCCACTTAGTTTCAAACTAGCTTTTACTATAGAAACTAATCAACGAATAATGTAAGTTGTTCGTATAACGAACGAGGCGTCTATAAACACATAACATGGCAATTAGCAAACCTTCGTTGTAATTCTATCAAGGGTAAAGAAGCAGACGGTAAGATGAAGTCCGGCATTAGCTAAAATTATGATTGAACAAAGTATAACTACTAGCAACTATACAATAGACCCGTGCAATACTCAGTGTAAAGAATTATAACGTAAATCCAAATCAACTGTTTTACATCAGAATAGAATAAAATAGGATTATATGTATTGATAAAGAACACAAACTTACACTTCGATTGCGAATACCAATATAATCGAAAAAACGCCAACTTTATACTAGCAATAAGCAGTTCCTATCGCTTGATTTTTCCAAACAAATACGTCCTACATGGTTCAGTACAATAAAGCATTTATTACTTTTCTTTATTACATCATTTAAGAAAGTGTACAGTACCGGAACAATCGAAACAAAAAATCTCCATCATTGATGATTTTTACAATTTACAAGTCGCAAGTAAAAATCTAAAGTAAAATAATATTCAAAAATTAGCGTTTACCGTATATTAAACATTAAAAACAAGGGGAGCAGAATCTTTCTTAGTGTTTTCTATTTTTTACTTATGTCAGAGGTCACAAAGCTGTTGGAAAAGCTTTGAAACCAGAATTAAGCTGATTCTGAGTTAATCTTAGAATACTATCTCGATAAAAGGATAAAGATTAAAGTATATTTCACTTAAATTTAAATTTATTATACTTTAAATTTATTATTTTTTCATTATGTAAGCCTTAAGTTTTGTAAAAAATCAGACTGCAAAAAACACGTATCAAACAATGGAACACTAACAATAAAGCAATAAGATAACATATCTTCAGAATTTTTGTGTTTTGAATTGGATTAGGGGCGATATGGATTCATTAATATTAGATTTATTACCCATTGCATTCAATGATTTATTTTATAGGTAGCCATGAAATGTGACTTTAGTAATGAACACAAAAGTTGCTTATTACATTGAATTTCGCTTTGTCGTATATTTTTTTATAAGTAAACAATAAAGCACACACGATAATACATATTATCGTGTGGCTACAGTTGAGCCTAAGGTAAAATAATATATAATGACTAAATATCCACAGACTTATATATATAAATATAAAATAAATAATATCCACTGACATTCACACAGCGCCATCTAGCCCCAAGTTAAGCGTGAAGCCTGTATTATGGGTACTAAACAACGGATAAATATACTTAAATACATTTTTTTTTCGTAAATACATACATATCATACATAGAAAACACCCAGACCATTACAAACAGACATGTTCATGCACACAAATGTTTGTACTGCCCAGGGCTCGAACCCGGAACCCTTGGTGTTGCAGCCGACCTCTCAACCGCAACACAAATGGGTCGTCAATATAAATATACTCATATACATGTTTATTGTAAATACATGTATTATATATCGAGAACACCCCGACCGATACAAACAGACATGTTCATGCACACAAATGTTTCAAACATTATGTTTGTACTGCCCGGGGATCGGAGCCGGAGCCCTTGGTAGCTGTAAAAGTAGCCGACATCTCAACCAGAACGAGAAACCTTTAAATCAAATAGTGAAACAATGTGACAAGTAAATGCAAAGTCACAATATGTAATTATATTCAAACATAGCTGTTTATTATAACTAAGAGGTGGTTTTGTATATATTATTTATGTATTTATTATCATACTGTCAATTAAAATAATTTGTTACCTCATTACTTTTACATACTTTACCTGCTCATGACAGCCGCCTTCCATTCCTGATGTTTACATAGGAGACAGCAGTACAACAAAAGGTAAGGTGTAATAAGAAAACGCTGCTAATAAATCTATTAGCTGCAAAGAGTGAAAAGTAGAAGTGGTGGCTATTGGACACTTCACCACTCTTTGACATCATATCACAGAAAAATTTCAAACTAAAAGACTACCAAGACTAGAACAATGGGCATTAGAATACCCACAAAAATACTTTCATATTTATTTTGTCAATCATCATCATCATCAGCTCATTAAACGTCCCCACCGAGGGGCATGAGCCTACCCGTATAGGATGATTAGGCTTTAGTCGTCCACGCGGGCCCAGTGCGGGTTCGACGACTTCACGCACAACCTTTGAATTTCTTCGCAGGCGTGCGCAGGTTTCCTCACGATGTTTTCCTTCACCGTAAGAGCGTCGGATAACGTACATATATTTTTCGAAAATTCGAAAACACATTGGTACGTGGCGGGATTTGAACCTCCGCCCTCCCGGTAGGAGGGCGACAGTCCACACCATTGAGCCACCGACGCTCTACCAATTTTGTCAATTGCTGGTTTGAAACTACACCTTTACGATAAGTCTAGTCCAATATGTGTACAATGATGATATCCTGTAGAATATTGTTTTGAAACAATTTATCTTGAGTCTGAGTTAACTCTTCCAAAGGGACTTATGTTCTTTTCTGCCAACAAATCATTAATAAGGAAGTCTATATAACTACTTACGTAGACTTCGTTACCTTCATATATGGCAATGGTATGCTATATCGAATAATAACTCTGCGCCTGTACATATTTACTATAATAAAAGAATCTATTGTCGTCGTATATGTTTTGTAGACTACTGTTATGTATGGCAATTGTAGGTACCTGCATGTTTCCTTATTTTAGAATAAGATAAATCTATGTAGGTAGACAAATAAAAAATGTCACTTGTATTGCTCCTTAGCTCAATTAAACATGTACATTTAAACATTGTGTTTTTATAATAATTGCATACATAATAGTGGCGACGAAGTGTGAATTTGTGAAAATGAATAGATCAGTGAAATTTGGTGAATTCAATCCACAAGTAGACAATTGGGATAATTATTTAGAACGGTTAAAATTTTGCTTTGTTGCAAATGGTATTGTGACGGACCCTGCCAAAAAGCCAACTTCTTTACTGTGTGTGGTTCCCAGGTTTTTGAGACAGTACTTTCTTTGATTACTCCAAAGAAAGCTGATGAGGTGACATTCTTGGAAATTGAGGATATTTTAACAAAACACTATAGCCCCAGGCCAAACGAAATAACTACGTCATTTAAGTTCTATAATCGTGATCAAAAACGAGGAGAAAGGGCAGCAGACTATATAACACAACTACGTAAATTAACGACAGGCTGTAATTTCACTAATTTGGAACGAATGTTGCGTGATCATTTAGTTTGTGGCATGAAAATTTAAAACTACAATATGAGTTATTGAAACAAAACAATTTGAGTTATAAAGATGTAGTTGATGCTATGTTGGCGGCAGAAAGTGCGGAAATAGATGTACGTGTGATACAAAATTCGACAAATAGTCCTGATGTGCCTGCTTTCATGACATTCCCCAGTCCGAGCGGACCTAGCGCCGCCAGTGCGGATGGCGAGCCCATGGACATAAATGCTGTGAGACAAAGCTACAAAGTGCGGTTGTGTTATCGTTGTGGTGATCGCCACGGCGGCGAATGTAGATTTATCAATGCAGTTTGCCGGTATTGTAAAAAGAAAGGACATATTGAAAAAATTTGAAAAAGTGCAAAAAAACGTAACTACGGCAAGAATGTGTGCTTTACGGAGGAGGGAAAACGGAACCAGAGTTTCTTTACGGCATTTATTCAGTGCGTAGTGCTAGTCGAGTGCCGCCATTTGAAGTGCGATTAATTATAGCTGGTGCACCTGTGGTAATGCAAGTGGACACAGGTGCCAGTTATTCCCTTGTTAATGGACGGACGTGGAAAGCATTGCGAAATAGTTTACCACCAGCGACTCTAAGACCTGCGCCGCTTGCGTTGCGTACTTGGACAGATACGCCGGTGGAGCTGCTGGGTCAAGCCACCGTACCAGTCAAATATAATGACGTTCAATGCAATTTATCAGTTATTGTAGCTAAAGGTGACGGACCTAACCTTTTAGGGCGCGACTGGCTCAGACCTCTCAACATAATACTAAGTATCAATTTTGTTTCGGAAAATGATATAGTACAAATAGAGAAAATTTTAACAAAACATGCAGAAGTATTTAGAGATGAACTTGGTACCTACAGAGGTAAACCTGTAACTATTCATGTCAAAGCGGAAGCTGTCCCAAAATTTCTTAAAGAACGTCCAGTCCCGTATGCCATTAAAGACAGAGTAGAACGTGAAATAGATCGACTAGTTACTGAGAAGGTACTAAGACCGGTCACTTTTTCTAATTGGGCCACTCCGGTCGTCCCCATAGTAAAAAAGACAGGTGAGATCCGACTATGTGGCGACTATCGCAGTACAGTTAATCAGGCCAGAATCAGATACGTATCCAATGCCTACGGCAAATGAAGTCTTTGCCATTGTAGCGTATGCAAAGGATTATATACTGTGCATCGACTTGCTTTTGGTGTAAAAGCGTGTCCGGGTATCTTCCAACGATTGATGACAGGACTGTTGTCGGGCATCGAGGGAGTAGCAGTATTAATTGATGATATTATAATGTGTGGTGGTGATTTAAAAGAAATGCAGTATCGGTTAGATAAAGTACTTCAGCGTATAAAGAATGCTGGATTACGGCTTAATAAAAATAAATGTAGGTGGGCACAAGAAAGAGTGGAATTCTTAGGGTTCATTATTGATGCACAGGGTATTCACCTTTACCAAAAAAGGTTGAATCGATTAAGATGACCCCAAAACCCAAAAATAGGCAGGAATTACAGGCCTTTTTAGGCCTATATAATTTTTATGAACGATTTATACCGAGGAAAGCAACTATATTAGAACCATTGCACAGATTACTTGATAAATCACATGAATGGAATTGGGGTGAAAAGGAACAAAAATCTTTTGATACAGCAAAGCATCAGCTTACTTTTGATATGACATTGGTGCATTATGATCTCAGAAAACCTCTAATTCTTTCATGTGATAGTTCTGAATACGGGGTTGGAGCTGTTCTTGCGCACGTGATGAATGATGGACTCGAAAAACCAATCGCTATGGGGTCTAGAACCTTACATACTTATGAAAGAAAGTATTCACAACTTGATAAAGAAGCCGCTGCAATCATGTTCGGTATTAGAAATTTCATAATTATATAACATGAAGACCATTTACGATAGTGACAGATCATAAGCCACTTTTAGGTATTTTCGACCCGACAAGACCAATGCCGAATATGTTATCACCTCGCTTAACTAGAATTGCAATTGCATTGACATCACATGATTATAAGATGGTATATAAACCGGGATCAGAGATTGGGAGCGCTGACAGTCTAAGTCGATGGCCACAACCAATCCCAGAGGAGCAAGAATCGCAAGTGTATGATGTTTTGTTGATGGCTGAGACTCCTGAAGATTTTCCTTATAACGAGGAAAACATAGCTATTGAAACAACAAAAGATAGAACCTTGCACAGGTACTTTATTATATACAGCGCGGATGTGTTTTGTTTGGGTGCCGTGTGGTGATCCACAATCATTGCAGAGAGATACATTACGAGTACTACATAAGACACACAATGGTATGGTCCAAACTAAAACACTAGCCTAGCTAGGAGCTATGTATGGTGGCCACAACTGAATAATGATATCGAAAATCTGGTACGAGGCTGCACTAGGTGTCTGGAAAATAGACATTTACCACCAAAAACAAACTATGAATGGATAACACCGACTAGACCATGGTCTCGAATACATATAGACTTTGCTGGGCCCTTCAAAATAAAAATTTCTGATCATAGTTGATGCATTTTCACGTTGGCCAGAGGTTTTCATAATCAGCAACATGACCTCTGCAATAGTTATTAAACATCTAAGATGTTATTTGCTACTCATGGTCTATGTGAGACAATTGTGTCTGATAATGGCACCCCTTTTGTGTCAAAGGAAATACATCAATTCCTTAAAGCCAACAATATTAGACACATTACCACAGCGCCATACCATCCAGCCACTAATGGGTTAGTTGAAAGAATGGTGCAAACAGTTAAAGATAAACTACGTAAAATGGGCGATGTGGAATGGGAAATTAAAATTCCCAATATGCTCCTTGGCTTGCGATCTACACCAACCAGGTACTAATAAAAGTCCAGCTGAACTTTATGAACAGAAAGTTACGGACATTGTTAGATACTTTACATCCAGATAACAAACTAAATAAAAGGATTGAATGCCAAGTATCAAATAATATGTCAAGAAGGCAAAGAGAAACTCAGACCGGACAAAGCATAATGTATAGAAATTATAGTACTGGTCCCAAATGGTTGCCAGGCAAAGTATTAAACAAGATTGGCCCTGCAAATTTAAGAGTAGAAACCACGGATGGAGTAGTTGTAAATAGACACATAGACCAGATGATCAAAATAAAGCAGAGTAATGCCAATAGTGAAGAAGAGAGGACAGAGAGAATTGAAGATGAGGCCATGGTGAGACCAATGGAAAGAGAGAGAGATAATCCACTATTAGAAGAAGTAAGAAATATACAGGAGCAGAGGAAGGAAGGGACAACTCACAATCAGATAAAGAAACATCAATGGAATCGGATGATAATATTATTGAAATTCCAAGTGCAGAGAAATGGGCTGAAATGCTGGGTATTTCGCAATCAGCTGAAATTACTTTAGGAAATGTGGGAAAATAAAAAAAAAATGAATATACATACCAAGTTGCCTTATAGAAGGCCTTAATAAAACAATAATAGTCTCATAAATATATGTACTTGTTTAAGATTATGTTTGGTTGCATGTTTTCAAAAAAACATTGTTATAAATCTCCAGTGTCAACAGTTTATATTTACTCGTTATAATATTAGGAATCATATTTGATTGTGGTAAATCCGAGATAATATTGATTATAATTGGTTTAATAAGATCTATTAATATATGTTTAAAGTTCAAGTATTTGTATATTTATAATTGTTATTATGTAACATACACTTATTAGAATTATAGTTGATCATGCTTGAAGAGGGAGGTATGTTATGTATGGCAATTGTAGGTACTGCATGTTTCCTTATTTTAGAATAAGATAAATCTATGTAGGTAGACAAATAAAAAATGTCACTTGTATTGCTCCTTAGCTCAATTAAACATGTACATTTAAACATTGTGTTTTTATAATAATTGCATACATAATAACTACATAACTTGTTATAATTAAAGTTAGCATTATTTCATCCTCACGAAGATTAATATAAAATAAACTCAAAACATTAAATTTGTGTTGTATTGTCATCATTATCGGCATAAATGCAGGATATTGAAAAGATAAGTTCAAAAATGAAAATTAATTTCGATTTACGACGACATCAGATATTATCAAATATGTTCTGTGTTTATGGAATTAAATATACATTGATCTTACACGCTATCTTTACATGTTTTGAATTTGTTTTCAGGTTTTTGATAATACAAGTAGCCCTGTTTAAATGAAATAATAGTTATTGTGAAAAATATTTATTTTTTAATTCATATAAAAATGTAGACAATATTTTTTTATAGATAATATACATCGATATAAGTGGCACATCATTTTTGTTTAAGACTAGTTTATATTAACTAAGCTACGAGTACAATATACGTATAACTGTCTAGCGATACTTACATGTATAATATAACAATATAGACAAATTAAAGTCTGTCTTTAAAATAACTATTTATCATAAGGGTTTTACACAGTTAAAGTATGTAGGTACTGTAGTCTACATTAAAATTATAAATCTTACATTAATGTTTTTTGGTATAGTTTTTAATTTTATAATATGTAAAATTGCTTTGGTTTAATAAGTTTGGCATCGGTTAAGGTACTTCACGCGAGGAGACGTTAACGTTCCAGTTAGGTAAATGGGGAATATGCTTTCTAAAATCAGCAACAGTGCAGCAGAAGCTGTAGCCGAGGTCGATGCGGTCGGGCTGCCAACGCAACCAGTTGAACGCATTGTTGTTGCGGCAACGGTCGGTGCAGAACTGCAGGCTGCGAACCTCAGCTGCCGTGTAGTACGGGTTGTTGATGCCGACGAAAACGGTTCCTAAGCGGCGGCCAGAGTCGTACACCGCCTGTAAAAATACGCTATTAAGTATAGACCACATTATCACATAGAACATTCTCGAATTGACTACAACTATTACTCTCCCTATATGTTTATTGTGCGTGAAGGACTGTGGGCTGTTTTGAGTTGATGTTAATGATGTACAACTATTGCAATAAATGTTTCTGGAAGTTCTGAAATTATCGAGTCAAAATATGCATATTGTCATCATATAAGAAAAGTTGTATTACGAAATGCAAAGGCGAAAACTCAATCATCATCAACTCATCATCGTTAACCAAAAGCTTGGAAAGAAAAGATACACGATAACATTTAAGCCCAAAAATCCTTTGTCTCCTTGATCAAAACATAATGCGTAATCAACTTAATGTACCTTATCATAACAATAAATGCATTCAAGATTTGGTAGATTCATTTGAAATAACTTGTGTTTTCACTATTCAAAATTTCATTTAATAATTTATGTACATAAAACAATTTTGAGTTTGATTTACAAAGAATTTAATATGATGAAGGCCCGTGCTATACATATATAAGACGATAAACCTATACGGGTTCCTAATAATTTATGACTGTATTGTTATGAAATACAGAGTTGTCATAAATAATGCGTCGTAAAGATATCTTTATAAGACAAGGTTAAAAAAACCGCAAGTTTGTTAAATTTATGGATTTAAAGAAGTATAATTAATGTGTACTTACATTGTACCAATCTGTCTATACTGAATAAATAAGTTGTTATCTTAAATAATGCTTACGACAATAAAAAAATATATTTTTTTATAAACAAACAACATAATACGGAGAGTCGTAGCTGATAGTGCGAGTAATTCCCCTTTCTGTAATCAGTTATAAATAACCCAGACAACCCTTTGTTTTTTACGTCAAAATTTCTATTACAATGACTAAACATATAAGAAATGTATATGAGAGACTTTATTTTTTAAGAACGTACAAAATATTTTATGGCCACTTTATTTTATTTACAACAAACAAATGTGTAAACTGAGTGATCAGTACCTAATTATATTTTAAAAAATATAGTCCCCTTAGGAATCTGATAGTAACTTTAGCCAATCGCAGAAATTCAAAAGTAAAAAAGACGCATCTCTATATCAGTAAAAAAAATACTAAAAAAATGTACCCAAAAGAACGTGGCAAATAATCCCTTGATAACCAAGTTTCACAAACCTTGTAAAAGTATAAAGGTACAGGAAGTTGATTATTGTTCCCAGACTGGTGCAAGAAAATATCCCTCAGACGGTTGCTGGCATCACGGAGTTGAGACACGCCAAAAGTTCCCGTATATATCACTGTATTGTAATTGGCTTGAGCTATTCGAGCACGGAGATCCTAAAACAACGATTTTTTTTAATAAGAAGAGTATATTCAACGAAGAACACAGTAGTAATCAATACAATATTAAAGTAAATGAAAAGCATTAAATCATAGACTCAACTACTACTTATTGGTATAATATGCTTAAAATTGTTATTTCGAAGTAGTAAAGTTAAGCCATGATTTAAAGACATCAAGTCGAAATACTAACGTAAATTAGGACTTAAAAAGAACACGGCATATTACAATATTTACCAGTTCCAAACTGTTCCAGTTTCCAGCGTTAAAGGGCTGCCACTGAGGTGCGGCATTGACGAAGAAGAAGGTGGCTCGTTGTGCCGAAGCAAAAGGATAATCACTCTTCGCCGTGAGGTGACCACGAGCCAAGAACTGGTGGTTGGTGATGTATCGATCCGCGTTGCTTTGTCCAACGATTTTTGCAATAGCTTGCTTCTGATGATTTTGTGTGTACAGAGTGTTTATATTGACTCCGGGGAAGAAATTACCCGCTGTTAAAGAAACAAATAATATATATAGTTTTGGTAAACACAACCTTAGATATTGAAACAGAAATACTTAATATTTAGAATTCAATGCTTTAATTAACGACATGAAAAGATTTATTTGTTGTTCATAATTATTTCTGACGTTAGATTATTATTTCTCATAAAACATTTAGTGATTGAAGATTCTTATAAAAGCCTTTATAAGAATCTCAGTCATTAGAAAATAGATCCGCAGGTAGGGAGTCCTACTATTTAGCAGTTTGCAATTAAAATAAGTAGTAGCGAGATCCTATATATCTTCAACTACGATAACTATCTAACAAAAACTGAGTAAAATATGATTACATACCCAACCAACTTGGACGGTCAACTCCAGTCTGGTGAATGCCGTGACTTGCACTTTGCTGGTACCAAACATATAGCACTTCCATGCGGTTTCTGTCAAAGCACGACTGGTACCAGGTGTGGAAAACATTGTCAACGATGAAACCAACCCTAAGATAATACAAAATCTTATTTAGTACATTCATTATACACGTACATACAACTGGAAAATTAAAACTGGTAAGGTAAGTTTGATATTTTAAAAATGTGGAAAAACTTGTATTATTAAATTCATATATTTTTTTATAATGATACCTACTTTTATCTTGTATATTGCAAAAACTCATTTGTGAACAATTAACAAATGATTTGATTATAATTTACCTAATAATGGCATGATTGCCGTGACATCTGCCAGATGTAGCTTGGGCTTCATATTGAGGGTGGCTGTTGCAAGTAAGACCGCCGAATGCACCGTTGGCACGCAGCCAGCCTGCGCCAGACACTTGAGAACCGCTCACGCATGTCGCAGTCTGTGAGCAAACACATGTTTACATCTCAAGTAAATAAAGTCAAAAGTTAAATCAACTATCGAGCCAACGGCCACTGCAATAAATGCGATCCTTCCCACAGCTTTCTTCTGAAGTTCGAAGTTTCGTAGATATTGGTATTTCTATAATTGAGTGACTAAAGACTTGTTGGTTAGAAATTTATTCCAACGAACCATTTATATTTTTACATTAAATCATTTGAACGTTTGGCTGAAAATGCATTTTCATCATACGTAACGAACATTGGGACGAAATAAATAGTGACCTATATGGTCAATGGCTCACGGGCAAACATAAGACATTCCAGTGTCTTTACGCGAGAAGTCCTCGAGTGGCTTTACACATTGTTTTATCACAAAAAAAACCTAAGTAGTAGCTATACAAACTGTCACGACAGGCACTAAACGATTATAATTTCATTAAATTACGTGCTGTTTAAATAAAACACATTTAAAATATATTTTTTATTAAACGGGCACGATCGTCATGTCTTATGGACTCAAATATATTTTGACTCCATCAAACTTATTTCCCTAATCTTTAATGTGATGATGTTGACCCAATTGTATCCAATATTAATGTGTAATTTATGAAGACATAAGACTGAACTTCCCATAAGACATTTTATTAGCATTCAAATGTATAGGAGATTAATGGGAATATTTATACGACTGTTCCAAGTTATGGTTTCTCCGACTAATAAATATAACGTTGGAATCTTTAAAACATTATAAACAGGCACTTTTTTGCTTTAATGTGGAACAACGTCTTAATTTCTAGTATATCGCAGACAAACATCTGAAAGTGCTATCATATTTAGGTGTTTCATTATAATGAAATACCTAATATATTAATTCAAAAATACTTTGCGGAATGTCTGTAAATTATTATTTTGACGAATATTGTACTTGAATTACCCAAATACCTTGAAAGTTCAGTCGTGATCAGTTTTTTATCATTATGTAGACAAGCCTAGACGGCTGTGAAGTATAATACGAAATCCCAGATAATAGTAGTTCACATTGTGATTGCCGACTTGATTTAACATAAAATACGTTATACAAACATTTCATTCTTTGGACTAGGTTTTGTAACTTTACTGAAGTATAAGCCATGACAGGAACAGCGATCTGGCAACCCTAGACATGCAAATTGCATGTGACGTCAAGTTTCTACAATCAAATAAAATTGATAGGCCCATGATAATAAAAACTATGCCTAGTAAAATATAAAATAGATAACATATCAAGAATCGTTCATGATTCGGTTCGTAGCAATATAAAACGAAATTTAATTACTTTTGATTTGATGCTCACTTGGCAGATTTTCAAATGGCAGTGGACACATCTTTTATTATGGTCTTAATCCGATCCTGACGTAGCCATGTCTTATATCAGGTTAAACGGATAATATTTTACAAGCGAACTTCTTGCAGAGTACGATAGTTCATAACCCTTTATTTATTTTTTAATATAGTGGCTAAACAAAGGCACACATACTTACTACTTGCTTCTTCAATAAAAAATTACAAATTACATTGAACACCAGACCATTACAAAAGATAATGTTCATGCTCCCAAATGATTGTACCGCAAGGGGATTAAACTTTAATTACTTTTTCTATGGTTACTCACAGCAAAGGCAGTATTAGCGTTGATGTTCGGATGCTGGATAGAACGGCCGGAGCCCGGGCAGCCGATGCGGACCTGCTCTCCGCTGTTAAGGCGGATCTGCCCGCTGTTTCCATGAGGCATCACAGGCTTGTTTTTGTATATATACACCGGCTGAGGCTGTCCAAGATCGCCGTTTACTCTGAACGTGCAGCCTAGTTGTGAAAATTAAGAATTTCAGTATTCGAAATGCTGAATCATCGTGGGTTCTTTGCTTTATCACCCACGGCGCAAAAAAGATACGAAGAAGCGAGAAAATAAAAGTAGGAAGAATATTATATACATATAACTATGAGTTTAATGTTTTTCATCGTACTTGTTTTTTACGTACGCACTCATGATATCAATAAATGAGTATCTATTATCCCTTAGATGTAAGCGTTTTCATATAACGTTTTTAGATATGATCTAATCATCCAGGTGATGGGGATGCTCACGATTGACTTCATGTTTCAAAGTATAATCCTTGGTGGTGAAATGCGTGTGAGCAGATGGTCGTGATTTTTTTCATATCTATATTTTAATAATCAAAATGTGATTTGAATAATGAAAAATATTATAAAGACTCATTTAAGAAAGAACCAAGCAAATCAATTACCACTTCGTTCACCCCTCGCCTCGTCGGCCAGAGTTAGGTTCACCCAATTGCGCTCCTCTTTTTCCAGCCAGGCATCGAGGTAGTCCTCGAAGTCCTCTTCGTTGAGCAGCAGCGCCATTTCACTAGGATGCGGTAAGGTTGGCAAAGCCACCGCTGCCATCAAAACGCTGACGAGGATGAGCAATGGACGCATTGTTCCCAACTTGCCGACGGCAAACTTTGTGTCAAGTACCTACACCACTTGTGTAGTGTGTGGACAGTGTCAACGTGTTCAGGGACTCTCGGGGCTTTTATACAGCCATTATCTGGTTTCTGCATTTTCTTTACGGATCTGTGGTTCCGTATGATTTAATAATAATCCCCTTCGTAAGCCGCAATGTAATCGTATGGCATTTATGATGTCTTTAAATTCCTTA